>JAOYND010118872.1:0-10389 GCA_025802135.1 Lagerstroemia fauriei | reverse complement strand
TTTCATTTACAGATTGAAAATAATATATTTTATATTCAATTATATAATTAATAATTTTGTAGATAGTATATGAAACAACGCTTAGTTATTATTAATATCATCATGATATTCTTGTACTAATATGCGGTGGGATCGGAATTTCTGAAAAAGTTTTCGTCTACCCTCCCAACTGGAGGATGGATCTTAGAATTGACCATGTTAGATCTAGTAAAGGAACCACCAGATCAACCTAATATTGGTTTAAATTAGATAAATTGCATATTTTGTGATTTATTTTCGACATTCAACAAATCAGTTTCACTCGAACAGTTTTTTTACAAAATTCTTTTTAAAACCCCGGCATTTATACCCAAAACTACTAATCATGTAAATTCGGTTTGTTCAATGGAAATCCCGCCATTTACAGAAAAATAAGTTTAATCGTTTCAATGATCTCATGCGGGTGGCTTTGGCTTTGGCTTTTGCTAGCATTTTAGCCCAATTCAATCGCTCCAATCAATTCCCTGGCAACTGGAATTTGATCCCCCGAGTGTGGAGACTGATTCTTCAACAGACTTGGAGACCATTCCCCATTTCCCCTGCTGCTCCTCTGTTAATCTTCGTCAAATTCTTAAGCTTCGACAACCCTTTTGCTCTCACCTTCTAATCACTCATCAGCTACCCTCTTTAGCTCCCTTTGAGTTTGCTTGATTGCTTCTGAGAAGCGGATCCAATGTTTTTATTGAATTTTATGGCCTGTATTTTCTGGTTCTGTGTTCTAACCAGGTAAACGCTAGTCACCCTGAATCCGTTTGATTAAATGGCCCCGTGAAGCTGCCGTTTTTAGTCTATGTATGATCCATGCGCTCTACTTCCTAGCCTTTTTGAGTAGTTAATGGAACAATTCTCTGCTCAAAAGTATTTTCTGCAGCATGAGACAATCTTAGTTGTGTGTTAAGTAAAAGGTTGTGGTGCTCTTGCTCTGTTTGCATTGCAGTACTTGTCCTCAATGTTGCTGCAAACATTTCTTTTTGCTGTATCAAACACTGAACAAAATTTGGCCAAAAAAAAAAAAACACTGAACAAACAGAACATATTTCAGGTGACTCGTTTTCGAAGAAATAGGTAGATCCTTATTGAAGCTCGCGCCTGTGTTTGTCTCTGTCTCTCTTTCTCATTTATATGCCTACATATAGTTAGTTATCACTGGAAAAACCAATTGTTGTCTTTTTATCAATGTGGCGTTCATGGCATTTGTTAATGATTGCATGGAATTATGTGGTGGTACTGCAATGAGAATATGGGTATTTATAGTTAAATGGTTGGACCATCGCCCTTTTTTTTCTATAGAATGATGAGTCATCTTCAAGCAACCTGCAAGTACAACCATCTCCCTTCAGTTGGTGGAGCCTACACTGGCATATATTTGGCTCTTCTATGAGATGAAGTTGAGATTGAGTGCAGCACTTCAGGTCTTCCTTTGAGCTGCTTTCTTCAAAAGTTACATTTTGTAAAGAAGATAATTTTTTTCCTTTTTCTTTGTTGGTATTTCCTAATTTTTTTTTCTGGGTAATATGGGTTACCAAAAGGATCTGTGGCCATACGTTTAATCAATTTCACTTCAGAGCAGGAGTTTGGTCAGGAAGTAGAAATGACAATGCTTTGGATCAGGCGGGTTTACCAGGATCCAGCCCCAGCCTGTGCCGCTGCCACTGGCCTGTCTGGCCCTTGGCCTAAAAACATTCTTTTGGAGGACTGCAGGAGTTGCAGGTTGTAGTGAAATTTCACCGTTCATTTTCCTGTTAGTGTAGTGTTCAGTGTAATACCTCCTTTTAAGTGAGCTTGGTAAGAATCAAGGTAGTGAATGCAATTTTGTTCTGGAAATCTTACTGAAAAGTGCTTTCCATGAAAAAAAAACCGGAAAACGACATATCTGTTATAGGGATTAGTACGTCTTATGGCATATGTTTTGGACTGGTCTCGTTTCTTTGCCAGAAAGACAAGAGTGTATGGATAGATACAGTCAAAAGGCTGGGGAAAGTGCCCAACCGAGCAGTACAGGACAAGCTAAAGATCAGCTACGAAGCACTTGAGTATGAGCAACAGCAAATATTTCTTGATATTGATTGCTTTTTCGTAAATGTCGTGAAATCGTACGTGTCTTACATGTGGGAAGCTTGTGGCTTTTATCCTGCTTTGGTACTAGATGTCCTTGTTTCTATGTCTCTTATAAAGATTGTTGAAGATGATAAGATCTGGATGCATGACCATCTCCGGGACATGGGTAGAGAAATCGTCCGAGGAGAAGGACTACAACATCCTAGGAGGTGCACCAGGTTGTGGGGACAGTGTGAGGAAATAATGGATGTACTGAAATATAATGAGGTAAGTTAAGAGGAAACAGATAGAGTAAATTTCATTTGACTTTGGCTCTTGAACTATGTTTCTGTTAATGTGACAACTTTTCTCTACCTCCCTCGTCTATCCTGCTATTCTCACTCGGTCTTTTCTTGTTAACAGGGCAAGGAAGATATTGTAGGTCTCTGTCTAGATGGGCCGTGCCCCGATTCAACAGGAGAGCTGCTTTCTGGTTTACGCAATCTGAGGTTCCTTTCATTGGAAGACAGAAAATTCAGCAAAAATTTCCAGCATCCCCTTCCAAACTTGAGATGGTTGTCATGGCGGCAATGCCCAGGTCTTGATGCTAACCACCTGAATATAAGGAAGCTGGTCATTCTCGAATTGCAGCATAGTTCCATCAGTGAGAAGTGAAATGGGTGGAAACACATTGAGGTACAATACATCGTAAAATAGATTACTATGTCCCTACTACTTACCAAGTTTGCGTAAACTGTTTTCCCCATCTTCTGCGATCCTACAGATGGTGCATTTAAAGGTTCTTGATCTCACAAACTGCAGCAAGCTGAAGTCTACGCCAGATTTCTCTAGGATCCCAAACTTAGAGCGATTGACTCTTTGCCAATGCTCCAATCTTGTTAAGCTCCATGACTCCATTGTCAGTCTTAAGTACCTGAAATACATGAATCTCAATTACTGTTCTTCACTCTGTACGTTGCCCAAAGAAATAGGTTCTCTGCAAAATCTGGAGAAAATGTATTTGCATGGTTGCACGAGGTTGAAGAACTTCCAAAGCTCAATCTGGAAACTCAAGTCTTTAGTTGCATTAGATCTATCAGGTGAAGAAGATTTAGTTGACCAACGCATATCCCTTTTCAACTTGATGGTGTCAGGGAGCATGAGTTCATTGGATGAGGATGTGGATTGGTCGTATCTGTCAAGTTTCTTTGATCAATCCATTTTGGGGCGAATAACAGGTATGGCAAAGCTACTGATAGATTTAACTGCAGTTCTTTATGGTTGGCGGTAACCAGGAACACAGCTTCCCAACATATTCAGTGATCTTAAAGCACTGAAAAGGCTGGATATATCATATTTGTCGGTGAGTTCACTGCCAGAAGAAATTGGAAATCTGGAAAACCTTAGAGAATTAAAGGCGAAGCGGTCTTTCTTGGTCAGACTGCCTAAATCAATAGGGCTGTAAAAAAATGTTGAGACGCTTTAGCTTGGCAGGAAGTTTTTCACTGGAAGAAATCCCTATAGAAATTGGAGGTCTCTCTAGTTTGAGAAGGTTGAACTTATGGGGCACAGCTATCCACCGTTTGCCATCAACAATCACTGAGCTTTCTTGTCTCCAGTCTCTAAACTTAGCCTTTTGTTATAACCTTGGAAAACTGGAAAATGGTGCCTCTAGTTTGACCAGTCGACCATTCTGATCTTTAGAAGAGGTAGTAGTACCAGCTAAATCCTTTAAGGATACCACTGCTCTGCCAACCAGCTTTGATGGTTTATCGCAGCTCGAGAAACTTGAATTAGACTGCGAAAACTTGGAATGCATCCCCCTGCTCCCTTCCAGTTTGCAACGACTACTTCTTGATCAGTTTAATCTTGGGGTAAAACTGCCAGATGTATCTAACACCAAGAATTTGACATTTCTGTGCATCTCTTTTTCTGAGGAACAGTCACAACATGAGACTTTCGCATGTTTTCCAGAAAGTTTGAGGGAACTGTGCCTCATAGGTGCTGCTGCTTTGCCTGATCTGTCAAATCTGAAGAATCTGCAGAAGTTAGTGGTACAGCTAAGCAAATCCCTGAAAGTGATCCCGGGGCTCGGGAGATTGGAATCATTGAAGGAGCTAGATATTCGCCAATGCGAGTCCGTAGATTCGTTAGAGAATCTTTCAGAGTTGAGTAACTTAAAAGATCTAAGGATAATATATTGTCCGAAACTGAATGTTGTCGAAGGACTTGACAGATTGCCCCTGGTCCATAAAGACGTGCATTGCGCTGACTGTGGATGCAGGGAGTATTTGTCAGTAAAAACAAGGCCATCGGCATTGATGATGAGAAAATTCCTATGTTTATTTGCTTCTGGGATGACGATTTCCCGTTAGATACTCCATTGCTGATTGAACACTACAGGGAGAGAAAGGAAACTGATGAAGGTCATGGGAGTGAACAAGAATTCGGTTTTTGAGCAAGGTGAGTGAGACCCCCTCTAAAAGAAATTTAATTCGAGCTATTCTAGCTTATTGTTTAAATTGCAAACAAAAAACTTAGCTAAATGTAAGTTCTTCTGTTCAAACTTTTTATACTTGAGACAGGCACCATATAGTGTCACAGATTGCAACCCCAGGTCTACTATGGCTGAACCAGGACTGTCTGACATATGAAACTAAGGATCTCCTCAGAAACTTTAAAAGGAGAAAGAAGAAAAATATCAGAACATCTCTCTGTTGTTTTGTTTTTGTTACTCTGACCTTTGAGGAAGTTTTTTGGTTTCTTACCAGGAAACAGAGCCCAAATTGAGATCTGATTCTTAGTCATTCCTTTCCCTGTCGTAGACAAAATGTTGCTTCTCCGTATCGGTGTAGCAACTACTGCATTTGCTAATCTGTATATGTAATCAAAGTGCAGGTCAAGGGAATTGATGTATCAGGCATTTGTCTGTTTCTGACAACATATTCTTCACGGTCATGGAAGCTTTGAAATCAATGATTCACGAACATGAGGAAAACCGGGCCAAAGCATCCTCCTTTTTCCAACATGTTTTAACATAACTGTTCATTGCCTCCTGCATTGCTGAACAGCTTTTGGGTGCCTCCTCGGTCCATTACAGGGAGCATACTGCCCTGTAAGAAGATACAGAGTTTACAGATGCAGCCATGGTGTTTCTTGAAGCAACAGCTTTCCTTTTTTGATAAGCAACTGACAACTTCTCTTTATGGAAAAGATGTCATGTCCTATCTTCTTCGGGCCATTTCATTGTACAGGACATCCGTGAAGCTTTGGCGAGTATCGGTTCCCACGAAGCTCAAGAGAACGCCATAGTCGAATGCTTGTGGCTCTTTCTCTCTGCCCATTACAGCAGCTTTTGGGGCTGGATGAAGAACATATATTCCCACTTGAATTACAAAGAACTCTCAGTAGAGACTCTGTACATGATTGCTAGTGATTTTAGCCGATATGGTTTGCTTGAATAAATAACTTTTTGAACGTGCGAATCTAGACTGGCTCTCTTCCGGGAAAGAATAGAATCATCACCGGAGTCGCAGATGACTGCATTCACCAAAACGCAAGATTGTGCCAAGTAAGGTATTCTTAACTTAAACGGATCCAAAACACCAACTTTCCCTTGGAAATTGAGTGCAGTTCTGCAGGCAAGATAAATTCTAGTAACAGTTTAGAGGATCAAAGAAAGCTCGAGAGTCACGCTCATACCCTCTCTGATGGATTAATCCTGCGAGCAGCAGCAGCAACATGATGTTCTGCAAATAAAACTATAGATGTTCTCTTTGTAGCAGCAACCTCGACAACTCCCGGCAGCAGCAGCCTCCGAAGAAGCAGCCCCGGCCCCAGCCTCAGCCTCCACCGGTGTCCTGAGTTCTCGAGACCATCGAGGGCCGGAGTCGGTCCCTCCTT
This sequence comes from Lagerstroemia fauriei, assembly GCA_025802135.1. Lineage (NCBI taxonomy): Eukaryota > Viridiplantae > Streptophyta > Magnoliopsida > Myrtales > Lythraceae > Lagerstroemia > Lagerstroemia fauriei. The sequence continues at coordinate 4,410 of JAOYND010118872.1, read as the reverse complement.
GAGCGACAACAGGGCGTCCACAGTCGTGGACAGGGCGCCTCGTCCGAAGCAGAATCTGTCACTCTTTTAGTGATGACAGGGCGACTGACCGAGGAACCCCAGCAGGGCTCTTGGTCCGGGAGGTGGAGAGGGGCTGACTGAGGACGTCGATCTTGATCGGAGGTGGAGGACAGAAGGTGCCACATGGTGGGGGAAAATTGCACCAACGGTACAAAAAGTTTTGAAGAAGTTTTAAATTGGTATAAAAAGAAAATTTTGTTCGTAAAAAGTATAAAATGTTTCAAAATCGTTCTCATATGATATGTTTCGTTAAGTTTGTTAATTAGTTTTTGCTTATGTGGCAGTTGACGTGGACGTCAAGCATATATATTTGTTAATATGTCGACCTATTTAACATTATTAAATGAAATAAAATATAAAAAACTTAAAATATATAAATAAACATTTATAAATGAATGATCTCAGGATCGAATCCCAGGTTGGGAGGTTCGACGGGAATTCCCGGCCCGATCACAGATTAGTCTCGAAGTATGTTTCATCTAACCCGAGGATACTATGTGGTTCAAATAAAAAAAACTAACGGCGTTAGTTTAAACTTAATGAAATGTATCATGTGAGAACGATTTTAAAATATTTTATACCTGTTAGGAACAAAATTTTCTTTTTGTACCAATTTGAAACCTATCCAAAATTTTTTGTATCATTGGTGCAATTTCCCCGCATAGTGGAGGTTTAGGTTTTTTGTTGTAAATAATCAAAACATTGAGGGTATTTAGACTCTTACAATTATTGCTCATAATTTAATAAGTATATTAATAAAACATATTTTTTTATAAGGATATTAATAAATAATAAAACATTTATTCCTCGTCCATTTACCACCGGATTTCTGCTCCGGACAGGGGAAAAAAACAATGTCACGTGTTCGGTCTAGACAAGAAAAATAAAAAAAAATACGGAAAAAAAATGAAAATTGCAATGGGAGAATGGAATAGGAGGAAGGCCACTCGCGGCCACGAGAGAGTCTTCTGCGTGTAACTAGTATACTACGTGACAATACTAACGTGATATCACGAGCTAATAGGATTCATTTATTTTTATAATATTTTTAATAAAATCTAAAAGTGAAAAAATAAATCTTGAAAAGAAAAAAATAACTCTAAAAATAACTTAATTTTATTGACTTGTGACACCATATTAACACTGTTGCGTGATATACCCGTTACATATAAGACTTTCTCCACGGCTATTATCGGTCTCCACCGTTGACCTCCACAGATTTCTATAGAAAATCACAGGTTTTAAATAAAATCACAGATTTCATTTTATTTTCTAAAAATGTGTTTGTAAATAATGTCCTGCGTGGAAAGTAAGTTGAAATTACTATTTTGGCCATAAATAAGACAATTTCTGAGAGTACACACTTCAATTTCCAATTACTTGCAATCCTAGCTGTATTTGGGAAATAGGGATAAGATAGAATTCCTTTAAATTTACATATGTTTAATTAATTAATATATGTTACTGAATGTACAAATGTGTGTATTGCTCCTGTAAATGCATATATGTGTATATATATATATGTGTGTGTGTGTGTGTGGGGATGTTCTCTCTAAGTAAAAGTGATACACTTTAGTTTGTGTGTTTGCATCTGTGTGACTCTTCGGATCTGGAAACTGTATACCTGACCTCATCTCTGTGTCTTTTCACCTTGATTTGATTAGAGCGTGTGTTTATTCAGCAAATATCCCAATGGTTTTTGTTGGAGTTTTGATTTATTCTTATTAGGAAATAATAATTTAGATATTGGTATCTTTAATATTAGAGATTTGTACTTTTATTTTAATTTATCGTAAATTAGATTGCAAACAATTAGGTGTATCTCTCATGTTTTCAGTTTATTTTCCTCACCACTTAGCCTACAAATAGTTAAGTTGGCCTTTGTAGGCATTGACTCAATCAATAAAGAAATATTCTTTACTCATATATGTTCGACTTTTGAGTCATCACGTTCTCTCTAGCTTTCCCTATACTCCTTCAATTTATATAGAATTTGACAGTTTTATTGTTAACTTTACCTAAGTATATCAAACATAAATTTTTAATCTTTCTAAAAATGAATTTTTTTAAAGTAGAAAAATGAAGGAGATGGTTAGTGAGGAAGTGAGTCTTGTGTGTAATGAGTACACCACGTGACAATGTTAACGTGATATCACGAGCCAATTATATTCAAACATTTTTAGGATAGTTTTAATCAAACCTAAGAGGATAAAAATAAACCCTAAAAGAGAAAAAATAACTCTAAAAATGACTTGATTTGAATGGCTTGTGACACAACATCAGCACTGTCATGTGGTGTACCCGATATATACAAGACTTTCTCGGGGCAATGAGGCTGAAACCGGATCATCCGCTCGTTATTAAACTAAAGTTAGTAACTCAGTACATGACATCATCTAAGTGGTTTTACGTAGAAATACTATCGTTTTGAAAACACAATTCTTAAGAAACCGTACATTTGAAAGTATTTCTTGAAATATCAACACAATTATTAAGAAACAGTTCATTTGAAAGTATTTCTTAAAATATTGTTGACAGATCGCAATTTCAAAGCATGATGTACTTAAAGTAATAGATCATAGTTTGGACATGTGATCTATGCCCATAGAATTTGGAACCGCGATGTATATACCTCTATGTATACACACACTGTTTACTCTCTCTCTCCATTTTTGCTCGTCGTTTTCTTGATTCTTCCATCTATGCAGAAAAGAAAATGCTTAGCTGAAGTATGTTACTACTCCGGATCAAACTTCCATACTCGGATGAGGAATCGTACAATAAATTATGTTAAAAAGGTAATCCGCAACAAAAAATAATATTCACTTCATGACAAAGTAATCATCATCCATAAGAAGAGAATTCCAAATTGACTTCAACAAGTAAGGTTCAATTTGAATCCTAATAGATTAAAATAATACTAATAATAATAGGACAAAAAAGAAAGGAAGCTTAAGCCGGTTAGTGAACATCGCCTACCGTCGCCTAGGGGTGTGCATGGGTACCGGATAGAACTGGAACTGCTTAGAACCTATCCGATAAGATAGGTTCCAAGTAGATACTAATGACATTCGGGTAAGGTCCGGGTAATGACTTAAGGAACTGGTCACAATAGGTTCCGGTTCCGGTTCCAATCATAAAATATTCGGAACCGAAACCAATTATATATTTAACCTGAGATAATTTCATCGTTCCTTATTTAATTCTCATGTTGTTTATACCCTTAAGCTCCTAACTTGATAACTTTTTATTTTATATAACATAATTCCATTTATTTATTCAAAATATCAATAGAATTGACAGAAGAATAATAAATAATAATGAAACGTATTAAAATTTATATAAATTTAACAAATATTTATTAAATACTATACTATTATATTAAATTAATAATAACTAAATTAGAATTATAAAAATTTATGCTAAATTCGATCGCTTAATTATGAAATGCATGAATCATAGATTTATATTTACAAAATTATCGTAACGAGAAGAGAAAATTATAGGTTCTAATAGGGTACCAGAAACCTGTGGTATACCACAGATTTTGTATAGGGTCTGGTTCCTAATTATACAGGTAGAGTCCAGATCCAAAAGTTAGGAACTGGTTCTATATAGGATACGGTCCGGGTATCATAAAAAAATATAAGATACCCTGTCCCGATCACCCCTACTGTGGCCTATGTGTGTGTGTGTGTGTTTGGCGAGACTTATAATGCGAGGAAGGGAGGCAGCAAATAAGAGTTGACGACATGAGTGTTCTGTGAGGTGTATGTGTTTATGAGAATATATTGCAATGCATGCTTCTTTTTCAAGTAAAAATCTCCCCTCCATGTCCATTCCCTTGACTTAGAAATTCAATCCGACAAGTTAGTAATGTGCATCTAGCAGCATGGAAAATTTAGTTTCTCCAAGCTAGGTCGGCATTAATCTAGTACGTAGTTCTCCAAAGTAGGAGGCGCGGACGGTGGCTGCTACAAGTTGGACAACATCTACAGCTTCATTTCTTGTTTGTCAGGCTCTTCATTTGCTGTGTAAGAACAGATCATATCACACAGTATGCTACTGCTGTCTTGACCTTATATATTTTTTAATCTTATTAATTGGATGCTATTATAGAATATCTTGCCTGCAATCAATCAGCTCCATGGGAAAGTAATTGGTACCTATCTTGGATCAATCCAGAAGTTATCGTTCGTAGCGGTAGCACCGGCTAAGATTAATAGCTTACTTCGCACAAGGTTACGTTGTGTGATGCGGTGGTGAATGCAACTGTTAGATATGTCTTGAATTTTTTGTGGTGTAACCCGATGTAAAATCCGAACCCGATTAAAATTTTGTGTGACCCAA
>JAOYND010118871.1:0-19686 GCA_025802135.1 Lagerstroemia fauriei | reverse complement strand
AAGAACTTGGAAAAAGTACGGTGGGGGTGGGAATGGGATTGGGGCGAACAAGGGTCAGGGACTTGGAATGATTACGGAAAGGGAAAATAAAAGGTGGGGGAATAACATTGTGTGGGGACTGGGGAGGGCAGACCTTGAATTATTTACGGGGTTGCACTTCCTTTTAACACTTTTTGGCAACGCTTCCTAAAGGGCATGTTAATGAAATCTGCTATTGCAGGATGAGAATTAGAAACTTTCATTTACCTATGACATGTACTATAAGAAATGCAATGAAATGTTCATCTTTCCCAAAATTTTGTCCTTCGGACGATCAATCAACGGAGGAGTTTGGTCCTACCACCAGAGATTACAACGGTAAAAGGCCGTAGTCTTTTACTCCAACAAAAACTCCCGATTCTTTTTTTCTTGTTAGTTATTTTTTTTTCTCTATATGACAGTCTATAACACGTGACCTATGTGCGTATACATATAAGAGAATGGCAACTTTGATGTTAGTGGCAATAGGGGACTCATCTCATTCGCCTGCTCTGATAGCATAAAGAGTTTTTAAAATAAACAAAAATGGATAATAGAAATATCGAGAATACGATGTGGCGGTGGAACCAAATCACATGAGTGAACAAATTATTATTTAGAATGACTGGAGATTACATAAAATAACCACAAGCAAGCAAAGTGAAAATGTTACAAAAATTTCAAAGATAAATGATTAACTCAATTGGTTGATACATCTTATTTTTAATTACTTTATTTTTCATTAAATAAAAAAATCCCTAATAAAATGATTTTCTGCTATTTTGGTTCATGATTTAACAAAAAAGGGTAAAAGAAAAATTACTTAGAGAGCTACATGAGAAGAATAGTTTATCTCTCGCGGTGAGTATCAATTTACAATCTCACATGGCAAAATGAACAAAAATTTTGAGTCCTTGTCATAATTAGGAACAGGGAAATTTTTTCGTTCATAAGTTAGGAAGTATGTCAGATGGGCAGGCCTGAAACATTTTTTTAGGGATTCCTGGACTGGGCCTATGATTTGCTGGAGAGAGTTTTAGGTGCGTTGATATAATTGGTGGACTTCACCAATAAATATTTAATACGTTATCATTAAATATTACATCACATTTTTCTATTTATTAATGATATTTATTTTTTAAATGTGATTTGACATAGTTACTTACGTGTCAAACATTCACTAGCTGTAAGTTCACCACATCATCTATGAGTCCGACTCGCCTGAGAATTTCTCGATTTACTGTTATATCTTATGGCTTTATGGAATGAAGTACTTTTTTCAATTATTTAAAAAAAATTGAGTTTTTCGTAGGACTCCATAGTATTACCTTTTTTTTGAAGAAAATATCTTCTCAGTGACAACCGTGTGTACATGTCCAATGTGAACAATACTTCTCACGTGCCTTCCTCTGTCCTGGATTTCGGACTTATCAAGATGAGATGATCTTATAAGTTAGTGCTCTCGTTAAGAGTTAAGCACAAAATCCTTATACTCCAATTGTGAATTACGTCAGAACGAACAGCACCTACGAGGCTTTTTTATATTGCAAACTCATCCCGACGAATCCAACTCATCATCACTAAACTTTCCATCTCTTTAATAATGATCAAGTTATTTTTAAGAAATTTCAAGAATAAAATCGAATTCATGATAAAGGGGTTTGATTTAGTGATATTGTCCTTAACATAGAGCTGATCGAGAGACCTTGGGTTCGACTCTTGGCAATGGGAACCCCTCTCCCGGCCTCTTTGTTCATATCATCCTCTTATCCTGTTCTAAGTTATAACCCATGAGTCTCTTTTTATATTGCTGTTTTTCTTTTACCCAATAATCCCTAGTAACCCGTATGATTAATGTGAATAGGATGAGAGGAGAAAGAAGAGTAAAGATGTTGATGAAGATAAATGTGGTCGATCATACGCCAAAATTACGAGAGTGCAACTTTATTTAAATGATTGACTTGAGGATTATACAAGACGATCTACCCATTTATTGACGCTTAGAAAATCAAGTGCACTGAAAAACAAATAATCATAAACTATCAGAATAGTGTCAAAATCAAATTTAGGAAATACAGATAATATAAAACTACATAACTGCTGGATAGGCTCTTATCTCAAATATTTTATTTTCTACGTACGTCCACTGCGTGTGTGCGTATATGTGTGTATTAAAATGGCACTCACAGTCACAGAGCTTTATAGTCTCTCGGAGAAATGATTGTCAACAAAAGAGGGAAACCAGTTTAGCGATCAGATTGTAAGAATCTTCAATGAAGCATACTGGTGTCCCTTTTTTGTTGAAAATCATGTCAATGAAGCATACTGATGTCCCTTTTTTGTTGAATGAAGGATACTGGCGTCCCTTTTTTGTTGACAATCGTTTCAGTTTAGCGATCTGATTGTAGGAATCCTCAATGAAGCATACTGGTATCCCTTTTTTGTTGAAAATCATTTCAATGAAGCATACTGATGTCCCTTTTTTTGTTGACCTACAATCTGATCGCTAAACTGGTGTCCCTTTTTTGTTGACAATCATTTCTCCGAGAGACTAAAGCTCTGTGACTGTGAGAGCCATTTTAATACACACACACACACACGCAGTGGAATGGACTAGCTAAGAAAATAAGATATATATGCAAATTCACTGTAGCCAACTATAATTCAATAACTTGCCATCATAGTGGAATGGACTAGTTAAGAAAATAAGATATCTCATATTTTTCATCAAATTAAATTGTACTATACTCCCGTTTGCCAAAATTTAAAAAAAAAAACAATAGAAAAAAGATGCTCGGGGCCTTTCATTTCAATTTTATTCAAAATCCAATAAATTATTGGAGATAGAAATTAGAAATCAACGGGGCAACCAGTTCAGCACGTTTTCCAATAGGGTTTGTTCATGGACCCTGTATATCCCCTATTCGAATTAATTACAGCCCAAATCGGATATCCCGGGTTGAACGTTTCCAGCACTTAATCGTCCATCCTCCTTATAGGTTTATTATCATTAGTTATGATTTGCTTCCACCGTAGCCTTACAATGGAAGTCCATGAATTTTGGGCCTCGTCATTTCTTAAACTTCGAGTTATAACTGTAATGGTTTACCTAAGCCGTTCCTGTCAAGGAATTACTAATAAAATTCCCGTATTAGTACTGCTGCAGCTTAAATATTATACTGCGCTAGCTAGCGAGCAATTGCAATTTGAATCAAATTAATCACTAAGCTTCCGTGAATTCCATGGAACTCTCCATTGGATCGGGTTGTGTTTCTTTTTCGCCATCTCCCGATCTTAGGACGGAAAGTTTGTGTGCTCGATGGATGGCAACAATGGATGTGTTGCCATCTCAAAAGTCAAGTTCCTAATAAATGACTTGCTATTTTCCTTTTACTCAATAATCCCTAGTAACCCGTATGATTAATGTGAATAAGATGAGAGGAGAAAGAAGAGTAGATATGTTGATGATGATAAACGTGGTCAGTCATCGGCTAAAATCACGAGGCTGTAATATTTTTTAAATGACTAACTCGAAAACTATATAAAACATTCTACCCATTTACAGGCTCAGGAAATCAAATATACTGGAAACATATAATCATAAATTACCAAAATAATGTTAGGATCAAATTTAGAAAATACGGAGAATATAACACTACTTAACTGATCGAGAAGCTCTTATCTTAAATATTTTATTTTCTATATACGTCCAGCTGTGTTTCAACTCATCCATACACATATTATATACACATTCAGATAGATATATATATATATATATATATCAATCTTCTTGTGTTACTATATACAAAAACAAAGCGGTTTCATCTCACTTTTGAGTTTTTTTATTTTACCCTTTACGTATAAAAAGTTAAATTTTAATGACTTTTAGATAAATAACAAAACAGAGACATGATGATGAGTCTCACATGGATATACAACCATCACCACCTTCCTCTCTCCCGTCACTCTCTCGCTGCATCTCTTCTTCTCTGTATGTTTATTGGTAGTTTTTTTCTTACCCTCGTCATCAACTTGTACACGTAAATCAACCATCACAATTTTATTGATCATAATTCTCTTTTAAAATAATACAATTTTGAAGTGTAGATGAGCCATTCTTACTCCGGAATTGTGTATGACTCGGTTGAGATAACAAGCGTCTTTTATATATATATTCCTCGAACTCGAACTATTTCCAGTTCGTAGGCCTTACGGACACTGGGCGGTGGTGCGGGATAAACGGACCAACAACATCAACCGTCCAGAAAAGCCCAAAATTAAAAGTTGGGCTTCCTTTGCCCTCCGATGAAGAAAGGTTTCTCGCCATGAAATCCTCTCCTCCTCCAGTTCTCGGACTTTCATTGATTGCAATCCCAATTATCTCAAAGTCTGCTGTGACGATGCATATGCTTCTTGTCGATGATTGAATCCCACGTCATGGATTTAAGTGTCTAATTTATAAGATAATTTTGTACCACCGTCTAACAGACTAGGTTTTGCAGACTTCGTTGCATTTATTGCATGAAATAAACGTACTATGAAATGAAGGAATGAATTGTTGGAAAGCATTTCATAATGTCTTGGGTTCTTAATCCAACATAGTTCCTTTCGCTGTGATAGGATAGTACATTGTGGGTACATTGTTCATTGTTGATCATGGAAGAATATTCATCTTACACATAGTTTCAATCTTCGTAATTTATTTATTTCATAATATCGACAGACAACGAGTCTACTGCACCACCAAGCATGATAAGCAAAAAAAAAAGGGTAAGATTTTTTTTTTTAACTTAAGACATAAGCTCTATGTTCTTCTTTTCTTTTGAAGAAGAATCAAATTACGGGGTAAACAATGTATTATTATTTAAGAACGACTTAACGTGACTAGCTTATTTGTACGACTAGAGAATCAATTAAAATTTAGGAAAATGATACGTTAAAACAAGAAAAAACAAGGGACATGAATTAATCCAATTAAATCGATGATCCGATCTTATTTTTAAATATTCTGTTTTTCAATTAAGGAAATAATATGTATAATACTCTCAATTGATACGAACACGGTGCACCGAAAATTTCATCTATCGCACGCACATAATTTAAATTTCGTTAATTTCTTCGTAAGGCGATCGAAGAACGAGTTTTGTCCCGCACGAAACATTACGACAATAAAAGGGAGTTTTTCGCTCCAACAGAAGCTCTTCATTCTTCTTCATTTCTATTCGACGGAGGCACTGACACGTGATCTATACACGTATATACAAGAAAAGGCGGACTTCAGCATTGATGGCAACAATGGAAATGCTCCAATAATATGAAAAAATTTTAAAATAATATAAGGAGAGAGAACAAAAATATTAGAAATACGTTGTGACTATGAAGCAAATCATAGAATTGAATCGGCCTGTTTATAGATTTAGAGTTAAATTAAGAAATAAATAAACTAAAATGTTACAAAAAGTTAAAAAGATGTTAATTCAATCAATGTTTGACAAGAATTGTTTTGGACAAATGTCGAATTAGGAAACTACAAAATTCTTCCTAAATATGAAAGTCCACAAGGCTGATCTGGGAGGAAATTCTACTGAAACTTAATATTTCACCGCAAGGACACGACTGGTATTCAGCACTCGATTTCGGCATAATGACTGGAAAAGGGAAATCTCTATATTCCATTATCTTTCGATTGCTCTGGACAGGGTATATCTATTATGTTTGGAGTGCTAGGAACATAACTCATCTTCCAAGGGAAAGTTTTTGACAGCAACGAAGTGATGAACTTGACTATAAATGCTGCTCGTCTCCGTGCTGCTTGTATCCCTAACTTTTACTTCAAGATTGAAAATTGTAAATGTACAGATAGCTTAGGTCTTAGAGAGCTAGTATGAGAACTGCTATCTTTTTGTAAAGCAGCATGTAAAGTTTTAAAAAAGTGAAATGGAATTACTTAATTATCCCAAATTATCCCAACTTGACTATAGTGAGTAACCTAATTAGCTAAAATAGGTGACTTCCTCACGGCTCCCGCGCTAGCGCTGGAAGTGCAAATCATCTTTTTGCCACTTCTTACAATTTTTTTCCCCCTTGGCCAAACCGGACCGGACCGGTCTGTCTCTTCGGATTCCCCAGTGGGCAGTTTAGGGCAATTAACACCGAATTAAGCATGCATTAAGGCACAGCTTTAAGAGCCGGCCTTAATAAGAGGTCTTAATGCCCGGTCATGCCTTTTAATGGCCGGTTCAGTGCAATTAAGGGCAGTTAACGTTCGGTTTAGCTCTTTAAATGACCAGTTCGGTGCATTTACAGTCGGTTCAGGAATTCAATTCTCCGATTCTCTGCCATTAAACCACCAGCCCTCCTCCTACACTATAAATAGGACATTCGTCCTTAGGATTCTGCACACCACAGCTCTCGAGCTCTCTCCCTTCTCTGCATAGCATAGTTTTCCCGGTGGTCTCCAGCTTCAGTTCCGGTTCACCTCCAGCTTCGAGTGTCGTGCAGCCTCAAGCTCAGAAGTCATTGTATCCTAGGAGATTGAAGTCCATGCTTCCTCAGCACGACCGGAGGAGGACAAATAAGTCTTAAGGAAACTGTGATTGCCACAGGCCTAGACGATTCGACGATCAGTAACAAATTTTTGTTTAGTTGGTTAATTCAGTTATTATTGTATTCTTTATTTCATACTCCTTATTTCTAGTAAAGTCTTTCTTGTACGAAACCGTGCCTATAGAAAGAAAATAAAAATCATTTTCGTAATATTCTATTATTATTGTGGCCATCGAGATTGTCATTTTATATATTCGATTTACATATAGTTCCCAATCTACAGGTATGCATCTATCATGATGATAAGGTCCATGAATCGAAAATGGACCTAAAATATTATTTTTCTTTTCAAAGAAGTGGACAAACATTTTGATTCATTTCGTATGATATGCGAATCACATTCTGTTCAGAAAGAAACATCCGCAGGCCATTATTTTAAAATTTTTCATTCAAAGATCTGAAGAGGATTCCTGAAATTTGTCTCAGTCGTTCCCTATCGTTCAAGCTGTGAGGGACAAGGAACAGGAGAAGAAAGAGAAGAAGAAGAAAGGCTGCTCTGAGAAGAAGAGGCCTTCCCCGCCTTATATTCTCTGGTGCAAGGATCAGTGGAATGAGGTAAGAGAAGGAGCTACGTTCTTGATTAACTTATGATGCTTTAATCTAATTTTCTGGTTGGTTCTTGACTGACCAAAATACCTAAAATGGTGGGGTTCTTGATGCAGATCAAGAAAGAGAACCCTGAAGCAGAATTCAGGGAGATATCGAATATCTTGGGGGCGAAATGGAAGAATGTTACTGCTGAGGAGAAGAAGCCATCTCTCCAGTTCAAGCAAGAAGCAGAGAAGGAGACCAAGAAGACCAAGTACAAGCTCGATATCTCTTCATTAGAAGTTCTAGCTCTGGTTCATTAGATTCAAAAAAAGCTTACTGATTCTATCTCGTGTTTGACTTGAACTTTAGGAAAGAGAGGGAACCGATGAAGCCGAAGCAACCCATGTCTGCATTTTTCCTGTTCTCCAGTGACAGGAGGGCTGCATTACTAGCGGAGAACAAGAATGTCTTGGAGGTGACTGGATGATCATGTCCTCAGTTTGTTAAATTAAGGATTGGTTAACATCCAGGTTAGACTTAGATTGCACGAGAATTAATATCAATTGTTCAATGGTAGGTTGCAAAATCGCTGGTGAGGAATGGAAGAACATGACAGAGAAACAGAGGAGGCCTTATGAGGAGGTTTCTTCTTCATTCTTCCTTAAAACAATTTGGTTATGTTTCTTGGTGACTGCAGAAAAGCATTGATAAAAACCTTTTTCATTGGAACCTGCAGATGGCTAAGAAGAACAAGGAGAAGTATTTGGGAGAAATGGAGGCTTACAAGCTGAGGAAGGAGGAGGAAGCGGAGATTTCTCGGAGGGAAGAGGAAGAGCAGATGAAGCTTCAGAAGCAAGAAGCTCTCCAGCTGCTCAAGAGAAAGGAAAAAACCGATGACATAATCAAGGTTCTTGAATCTTCTTTAACTGTTCTACGTACCATTCGGTCAACCTTGTATTATTGTCATGGAGACTTATCAAATGAGTAAATCTGCAGAAAACGAAAGAGCGGAGACAGAAGAAGAACGGAGAGAAAAACAATGTCGACCCCAACATGCCCAAGAAACCGGCTTCCTCGTTCTTGTTGTTCAGCAAAGAGACGAGGAAGAGCCTGCTGGAGGAAAGGCCGGGGATCAACAGCTCCACCCTGACTGCACTGATTTCAGTGAAATGGAAGGTAAAAGAAAAAAAACTTGAATTGCATCTCTTTTGCACTGGTGTTAGATGCAAAGAAGGTTTAGGACTGGTAAGAGGTGATACGGTTTGTGGTGTTATAGGGCATGTTTGGTTGGGGGAGGCATGGCGCAAAATAGGAATTCCATGGTTTGGTTGGCTGGAATAAGCCAACCCGGAATACCAATTCCGGATCCACCCTCTATGGAGGAGGAATGGCTATTCCTCTCATCTCAGCAGGGAATAAGAATTCCCAACCGGAATAGTGTCCAAATTACATATTTACCCTCTACCATTAATCAAATTTTCGTTTTATGCCACTGCTTCCTCTGCCTATCCCCGCTGCTGCACCGGCCTTAGCCACCACCGTTAGCCTGCCGCTGTCATTCCCGAGCATCCCGAGCCTTCTCATGCGATGCCCGAGCCTTCCCGTGTCGGCCTGAGCCTTTCCATGCCGATTCGTCTACCCTCCCATGCTGTCTCATGTCTCCGTCGAGCCTTCCCGTACTGCCCCATGCCTTTCCCGAACCTCTTGAGCCTTCCCGTGTGCTTTTGTCTCATCATTGCTACACGAATTAGACTATTGAGAAGAGACGTAAAATTTTCTCTCTCTACTGGTTGGTTGGGTGGAGGAATGGAGGAAGGAGGAAGAGGTGGCTCGAGAGGTTGGGATTGCTCGAGAGGTCGGGATGGCTGGTGGCTTGTGGTGGTTCTGTGGCCTGTGGGAGCTCGTTCGAGTTAGGGTTAGGGTTGGGGTTGGGAAAAGAAAATGATATGGAATAAGATATTTAAAGTTAAAAGATAAAATTGTCCCTTATATATATTTTAAAAATATATAAAAATAATATTAAAATATAAAAAATAACCAAAATATATTAAAAAAAACTAAAAAATTTTAAAAAATAATATTTTTATTAATCATTTTATCTATTCTTCTCTCTATTCCTTTTCCTATTCTATTATATTCTCTCTTTATTTTATTCATGCTAACCAAACGTGCCGTAAGTGAAGAGGAAAAAGCAATATGGAATGGGAAAGCTGCGGAAGCGATGGAGAAATCCAAGGAAATGGAAGAGTACAGCAAGTCACTTCCTTGTGCTGATGACAAAGCTCAGCAGTAGACCTCATTTAATTCCTAGTGTGTTAGAGAGGACCATGGGGGAATGGTCCGGGCTATCACTTTGATGGAGATTTTATCCTGTTAGGACCAACTTTATCCTGTGTTTTATCGGGTTTGCTACATTCGAAATCAATTATCAGCCAAATTCCTACTGAGATTCGGATCCTCAAGATAGGAAACCCCCAATACAACTAAAGTAAAGATGAGAACTAACAGAGTAGAAGAAAAATACGGAGATTTACGTTAAAAAAAATCTCCAAATGAATTGGAGTAAAAAATCAACGGTAAAGTATAAAAGGGTTCGCACTAACATAGGTTTACAACACTCACTTTCTTTGTCACCAAATTAGGGTTATCTTCTCTCAGCTCCTCACTGGCCTTATGCGGTGGCCGTGGGTGGCATCCCCGTGTCCCTCCGCAGAATAATGCCATGGGATCTATGCAGACCATCTTACAATTGAAGGTCACCGCCATAGGCGGTTCCTGGGAGCAATGCATGTACCCATAAATTTGTGCAAATGAGATATTGAAGATAAGGTCTTGGAGTCAACATTTGCGGCCAACATGCATTCATATTAATACTCCATACATGTAAGACAATTAACTTGCTTTCACCTTAATTTCCTCCACTTGAAATTTGATTTCAAATACTTAATTGGTAAGAAAAATCTTCTAAACCGACTTAATCAATAAAAGTGAACTTTACGAATTAACACTTCCTTCACCCGAAAGATAGACAAGCTCAAATAAAATCAATCATTTAAAATGAAAATTAAACTGAACTCAACCGTAATCCCGTTAATTCGTATCTTTACAAGTTACAAGAGGTTTTAATCATGTCCTTCATCTCCATAGTCGTACTCCGGCTCAAATCAGCCCCTTAACCTAAGTTGTTTGTATTAAGGGTTAGCCACTATCTCCCATAAATCTTAATCAGAGGAGTCCAAATCAGCCCCTCAACCTAATTTCCACCAAAATTCTCCATTTGCTCCATCAAAGAAAATCGACATCAGGCCACTACACCACACGCTCCTCTTAGCTAAAGTTGATTGTGATGGCCAAAATTTGTAATCCTAACCTTCCAAGTGAACGAGGCATTACTACGGACATGTGGTTACACTATCAATTCCAAAGAGATCGAATAAATGAAAAGTACCCATCAAACAGATGCAGAAATACAAGATCTGCTGCTCATCAGAATGAGATTACGACTCCCACAAGTATTGTGGAGATGGATTGATCATGTAAGTCTGTATCATGCAAATAGTACACGACAGAAACACAAAGGGAAATTGAATGGTACCGTGACCGGAAAAACCTCGATCAGTTCATCGCTAGAGCTCGATATAGACAGCAGCAGAACAACATGACATTATTAGCTGATGATTTGTCCGCGATGTACGTTAATCTGAACTGCACGGATTGCCAGAATCCTCGCTAATTAGGGAGAGCCTACCTACGCTACGATTGCTTGGAGAAGACTGGGCTTGAGCCCATTGTTGATTACTGACCCAGTTCAACTAACGAGAGAGAATAGATTATATGGCATCTGTTTTACTCTTGCAGTCCAATTTTCAGGGAAAAAAAAGATTTTTTATCTAAAAATAGTTTTAAAATATTTTCAGAGTACAAAATAAATAAAATGAAAGAAAGAAGGGAAGAAAGAAAGAAAGAGATGGAGAGACTAAGGGAGCGTTAGGTTTGAGATTATTAGATTACAAGAAATATTAAAGAAAGTTTGAACTGTTAAAAAAAAATTTTAGAAAATGAGTTGAAATATAAGATTGTGATATCTAAAAATATAAAAATAGTTCTAAAATTTGGAGAAATAAGTAAAATATTTATAAATTTGATTTTACAGTTGATGCATTCTGTTATGGTTTTAGAAAATAAAGACTTTTAAATTCTAAATCATATAATCCCAAATTACAACTATGTTTGTAAAACAAACTTTATAATTTGTTATATAAAAAGTGCACGAAAATATGATATTATAATAGTGTCTTTTGCAACTGTATATCCAGACATCCGTAGGGATAGAATTTTACATATGATATAAGAAAATTTTACAAATACAGATATCATGTATCTAAATGATATGAGTTATCAATCACTGATCAACTTACGCACGAGCTTGTAATAAGCTTCTACAAGACAATGAATGAGTCAACTTTTGGCATTCCACAACGAGACCAAATTCCGACATGACGACTTCAGATACATCTATAACACACACTACACTTGCAACCTGTCCAATCGATTTTAGTTTACCTTTTTTTTTGGTAATTAATCGATTTTAGTTTACAGAATATAGCAATTCGAACGTCTTCAGTTGAGGTGACGCCAGCTATGCGTTGTGATATGACGCCTCATGTGACGTCATCATTGGCGGCTGCAGAGATGGCCCCATATACACATATTTGTACCTGATGTGGGGGAATGACTAGTCAAAGCAGCATTATATCTATGTACATAATTCTCCGCTGTCAACTATGTTATTTATATAGTAATGCCAAACAATCTAATTTATTTATACCTGGGTGAGCATTTATAGGGATAAAGTATTTTATGCAATGGTATGATCACGTGACATTTCTTACATGATAAAATCAGCAAATCAGATTTAAGTATCCTTATATTTTTTTTTAAAAAATCTTATTAAAAAACACAAAAAATACTTATTCTCATTAGTCGGTCGGTGATATTACTTGAGCACTGTAAGGCAAGATGTTTATGTTGTTCTCCTAAGGATTATAAATTCTAATATTCGACCTTCAACTACGTTCCTATATATTCACCCTATAATTAAATAATACTGTGTTTAGTAACAATTTGTTTGCCAATATTTACAATATCTAAATAATCGTGATAGCTGTACACCAAAAATGAAAAATCGTGATAGCTATTAACAATCCGTGCAAGTACGTCTAATTAACTAGCAGGGTCGAAACCATATCCATCGGAAACAATTCGCCCGAAGTATTTCCCGACGAACCAAAAGGAACAACTGGAAAATCTACATCGTCCAGTTTCTCAATAACGTTCAGCTATAGCTGAAGGTGTCGGAATTCTCGTTCGTTGGCGCGTAACATGAAGATGACAAGGTAACATCAAACATGCCAAATATGTTCATAATTTTGATCACTCGTGTATCGACAAAAATGATAATTATACTGACTCTCGGCCAAGGTCGATTAATGACAAAGAATGGACGACACGTAACATCAGAAAACTCTTTTATTGTCATTGATATTTGACTAAAAATTCACCTCACATGATCTAAGCTCTTTTTTTGTCAAATCTTTTCCTCTTCATAGTATTTGTTCGCTTTGATTTTATCGCCCAATTTGTAGTTAAGTAAAAATGATTTTCCATCCAAAAATAAAGTTGAAATTTTTCAGAAAAATGAAAATTCTTCTTCATGAAGTAAAAACTAAATAGAGTTCGAAAGAGATGATTGGGACAGGTCTTCCATTCCACCACCTTTGGTGAGGCTCATGGCCGCAAGCCCATTTAGAAAAAAAAAAAAAAAAAAAAAAAAGCACTAAAGAAAAACATACCGTAAATAAGATAAGGTTTTACAAGTAGTATATATGGTATCATGTGTTGAACATGGAAAAAAATATTATTTATACATAATTTTACACAACTATATAATAACCTTGTAGGAAAGCCAATTAACATGCTTATACATTCCAAGACTTGAAATATATATATATATATATATATATACACACACACATGCTTATAGCACTTTCACTATTATTTTTCTCTAATGGAATAATTATAGCGGAAATTTTATATTTTATCGTTTTTGGTAATTGAGTACTATAATTTTAAAAATAGTTAATTCAGTCCTATAAGAGCAGTTATATTACACTTTCGGTCCAAATTGTCACTATTTTGTTGACATGAATTTCACGCTGTTAACAGTTCCATTAACGGAATAGTGACGTTTTGAACTGAAAGTGTAATGAAATTGATCTTATAGAATTGAATTAGCCATTTTCAAACTTAAAGGACTCAATTGGTAAAAATGATAAACATATAAGACTTTCACTATCATTTATCTCATATATATATATATATATATATATGCAGTATAATGGCAACAAACTGTCGTTCGGAAAAATATTTCACACCATATCCAAGATGACTTCGGAAAATGGATCATCGTCAAGCGGCTGGATAACCTTCCTCAGTAAGTCGATGAATCCCGTGCATGCTAAAGCAAGAACAAGTACGCATACGTTGATGAGAGTACACCCGATATGAGAGATGATGGTCCACAGGATGAGCTCGAAGCCAAGAGACCCGAATACGATTTTGGCATGCCGGAAGATCGATCGGCCAGAGCTTAACTCCATCGCATCGATCACGTGCCCAAGAGTGTACAGGACTTGGCACGCATAGTAGACCCACTTGATCGTGGTGTGACCTTGAAATAAATCGGGGCTGCAGTTGTGGAGGGATTGCAGGCAGTGTGTCACCACCAATAATATTATGTTCACGGACTCGAGAATTCTCCCAATCTTTCCATTGAAATGCAGCAATAGCTTCTGACTGGTAGGCGATCGATTGCTGGTTACAAAAAACATGAAATCAAGGAAAAGAAAGTGAGAACATAAGGGCGAACGTGAAATAATTTGCAAAGCAATAATTAGCCCGTCATGCAGAGACTGAAATAATTCTCTCTCTTTCGGCTTTGAAGTCACAAAAACCTCCTAAAGTGAATGAAGAAATCCTAATACCCTTCGATCCTCCACGAGAGAGAGAGAGAGCCGGGAAGAATTACGGGATAGAATGAGAATGCTTACCTTTAAGCTCTCTCATCTGCATGCCAAGCATGCACCAGTTACGTTCTGCAGGTGGATCTATTCTGTAGGCTCTGAAATCAAGCCCATGTGGAAACCTAACCTAAATAAGAGAATGAAGAAAACCTAGATACCGCAGGCTTGTTTGTTTCCACTCTAATTTATCCCCAGTCTATTTCCAGGCTACTATGACGGTCCAAGTGAGCATCCTCACTAACCACCCATCGGGGTGGTGAACCAGTCGATGAAGCGTCTCACAGCAGGTGCTGATGACCGCCCGGATATCTCTGGTTCCTACCTCGGTCCCAGTGCCCATCCCCAGTACTTGGCCACCAATCGTGGCCCAGCCAGTGGCCGTCAAGCACTCCTGAGACAACGTGCCGTGCTGATTGCTGAAGCTCATCAGCTTGCTGGGTAAGGAACCAGTCAACGTGGATGAGCTATTTTGCATGTCTCGGAGCTAAGCCCGACCCAGATGAAAAAGGAGATGAAGAACCCGGACCCGACGGGATTTGGACCCATCATTGTAATGGACATGGAGATGAACTCGGAGAAGCAGAACCTGGACCAGACGGGATTGGAACCATAACTGTGACAGACCCGGAGACGAAGAACTCGGACTCTACGGGATTGATCCCAGCAACATGACAGACCGAGAGACGAAGAATCCAGACCCGACGGGATTGGACCCATCACTGTGACTGACCTGGAGATGAACTCGGAGACGAAGAACCCGGACCAGAAGAGATTGGACCCCTCATTGTGACAGACCTGGAGACGACCCTGGAGATGAAGAACTCGGACTCGACGGGATTGATCCCATCAACACGAAAGACCAGGAGACGAAGAGTCCGGACCCGACGGGATTGGACCCATCATTGTGACTGACCTGGAGATGAACTCGGAGACCAAGAACCGGAACCAGAAGGGATTGTACCCATCATTGTGACGGACCCGAAGACGAACCTGGAGACGAAGAACTCGGACTCGACGGGATTGATCCCATCAATATGACAGACCCGGAGACGAAGAATCCTGACCCGACGGGATTGGACTCATCACTGTGACGGACATGGAGATGAACCCAGAGACGAAAAACTCGGACTCGACGGGATTGGTCCCATCAACAGTAAAGACCTGGAGACGAAGAATCCGGACCCGACGGGATTGGACCCATCATTGTGACTGACCTGGAGATGAACTCGGAGACCAAGAACCGGAATCAGAAGGGATTGTACCCATCTTTGTGACGGACCCGGAGACGAACCTGGAGACGAAGAACTCGGACTCGACGGGATTGATCCCATCAACATGACAGACCCGGAGACGAAGAATCCGGACCCGACGGGATTGGACTCATCGCCGTGACGGACATGGAGATGAACCCAGAGACGAAGAACTCGGACTCGACGGGATTGGACCCCTCATTGTGACGGACCCGGAGACGAACCCGAAGATGAAGAACTCAGACTTGACGGTATAGGTCCCATCAACATGAAAGACCGGAGACGAAGAATCTGGACCCGACGGGGTTGGACTCACGGGACGAAATTTTTTATCCTAATGGAGAGAAAGAGAGTACTAACGGGAAGAAAGGGATCAATGGAAAGAGCTTACCTTAAAGCTTTCTGCTCCTCCTCAGCCATCTCTCCTGCTGCAGAACTAGGAAAATTTGTGGTTGTGGGAAGACACAGCTGAGCTGGGGAAACGCAGTATTTGTAGTTAGATAAAAGAGTTTGGGTAAGAACTAATACCCTAGACTTCTTCCCTACTTATAAAGTGTTACATTATTTTTTTATTAATTAATAATATGAAAAATCTTTGATTAGGAGATTTTGATTTCTTGGCCGGTACTGTAAATCGAGTTTAGATTAACCGACTTGTTAGGTTTTCAAATATTAGGTAATGTATAATAGAGAAAATGAAATTGGATCTCTTGGAACTTGTATTTTGATCATCTTTTATTTAATAGAATTGAGTACCCATTTAGGAAATTTCCTACATTAAATTATGTCTTTTCTTTTAAATTCTTCTAGATGCCCAAGGCGATCTACAAATTTTCCTTTTTTTTGAAATAATTTTGGCACTAATTAGAAACGGGTACACTTTAATAATTTCTAAATTTTATTATTTTAATTTATTTTTAATAAAAACTTTATTTGATGAGGAAGAAGGGACTAGGGAGGAATGGGCGGAAAAAGAGGGAGGGAATGATAGAGAGAGAGAGAGGCTGGAATATTTTTTTGGGAAGTGTGTAATTGATTTTTTTTATTGTTTATTGTGTGTTTGAGTTAATACTTGTCAGGTGAGAGAGAGTATGTGTGAGGAAAGAGAAAGAGAGAGAGAGAGAGTACGAGGGGAGGGGGGAGAGAGTATGTGTCAGGAGAGAGAGAGAAGGGTAGGTGAGTGGAGGGGATGAGAGATTGATTTTAATTATATTTTTACTATTAGTTTATATTATTTTAAAATTATTAATAAAATAATAATTTATTATACAATAAAATTTATCACGCAATGTCTAGTCAACGTACATGTTGTACTGTCACATCACCTTAGTTAACGGAGTTAGAGGAAAATTGACGGTTTGTATCAGAGTGTTATATTTTGAAAACGTTTTATAGTACGGAGTTAAAAAAATATTTTGTACCAAAACATTATATTCGCTAAAAGTTTTGTACCAACAGTACAATTTTCATGGAACAGCAGCAACATTGTCGAGGAGGGTAGTAGTGGCCAAAGACCGGTCTCCATTTAATCGAGTCCGTCTAGTGACAATACTGAGTTAATATATTTATTTAATCAGGGTTTTACATATAATTAATAGATATATTATTATAATTATTAAATTCTAAAAAATAATAAATTCTGATTATATGAATATAAAATATCATTATTATCACATAATATATCTCCTTTTTCATCTGGGGATTTAGTTTGAGATAAAATTGGGATGGTGGAAGCCTGACCTCGGACACCATTGGCTGTATTATGATCGTTGAAACCGCTCATGCCGCAGAGACCATAGCGGCCAGAGTTCGAGCGTCCACCCCCTCGAAGTTTATCTCGAACCGCCACCGGGAGAGGGCACTGGACAAGGGCGACGGTCGTTTCCTCTTTTCTATTCCTTTATTAGTTCTCGCCTAGACTAGAAATTTTTAAATAGTCATACACCATTACTTAATATGAAGAAACACCAATCAAAATATGACAAACGAGTAAATTAATATTTATCACTTAAATATTTGTCATAATTATTATTAATTAAAACAATTTAATTAATTATTTCTCCTTTATGAAGTAAGACCAACTAAGATATAATTTTATGTCCAGTCACCCACCAAACACCGACATATAATGATAAAATAATGGAAGTTAATAACAGAAAAAGCAAATAAAGGAAAACTGGCAGAAAAGGAAGGAAAACGGGCAGAAAAGGACCGTTTGGTGGGGATGATCGAATTCGCCACGGGGAAGCGGTCGAATTTAAGTATCGAGAATTTAGAAAATTAATTATACTTGAATAATTTTATCCCTTAAATTTTATTAACTCGACATAAATCTGAAATAATTGAAATTTATTAAATTTTTGGATGGTAAATAGTATGCACTGTTTTAAAAAAATAAAGATTAGTCAAAAGGATGTTTAAGTTATTTCAATACCTCACTGAAAATAAACGTTTTCAAGTTCCTAAATTTATGAGGAAGATTGTTAGATAATCAGACAGAAAAGCCAATATTATGTCAGACGAAGGAAAAACATATCCACAGCACCATCTCAATAACCGAATAAATATTCAGTGTGTAATCCACATTTATTATGAATACAATATACAAAGAGCCGATAAAAAATTCTAGATAGACTAAATTAGAAAAAAAATTTGAGTTTATAAGGGAATTGAGTATCACCACTTATTAGTTTAGATTTTTGAGTGGAAATGAACTCAAGAATTTTATAGGCCCAAATGGAAATTTAATAGTACGTGTATACATATTTGAAACGGTGGTGGAATATCAAGGCTCGATATTATCTTCATTGTTGTTTAACACAATGAAAACACCACATGATGAGGTAACTCAAAACTCTTGCAGTCCGATTCCCAAGACATATGATCATAGGACGAAATAGTAGAAACAGTCAGGTCCATATATGTCATATGTTGGTGGTAACTTTGGATGGTAATGTGAATGGACAGTTAACGAAAATGCAAGAAAAGTTTAAGACTTGATCGATCATCGTTTGGGGTATGCTACTGGGATGAAACAATTGATGCCCCATAACTTATTTATTGAAGTGATTGGAAATTTCTATTCTTTCAGCTTAATTAATTATTATGTGTATCGAAAAATTTATAATTAAAATAATTTATTTTTTAGTAGGTAATAAATAGATAGTGTCCTCCTAACTCAGTTTAATGAAGAAATACAAACGGTGGACTATGAGACCTATGCTATATTATACATTGTCTTTAAGATAAATTCATCTCTTTTTATCAAAATCTCTAAATTATGAGTCAGAATCGTCTTATTTATTTATATTAACGTTTTCGATAATAAAACAAGCTTGTGATCTAAAAGGAGATATAAGGAAAGCAATGATAAAAAGTTAAATACAATTCCACCGATAGTTATCGAATACTGAAATTTCAATCAATCATATTACTCAACAAAAGTCAGTATTTTTAACTGCAGAGGCCAATAGAGAATGACCACGTCAGCAGCCATTATCCTCCCGGCTCATCCCAATGAAGTCTTCCCATCCCGGCCAGCCACCTCCACCGAATTGGCACACACGCAAACGCGTTCATTCTTTCCCCCTCTTTTTCCCCCCTTCCTTTTTCTTTTTTCTCTAAAATTGTCTTTTAGTTAATACAAGGAGCATTTACTTATATGCCCATGTGTGTCCTGTAAGACTTGATCCCTTGCTTTGTTCTTTTGTTTTTTTTTTTGTTTTTCCTCTCTTTTTGGTAATTACATGTCTTGTTCTTTTAGCTTATTCTTATTTGAAATTTAATTACAATACATTTCCCTCTAAATAAGTTGCCCTACTTAATTCTATCAGGTAGAGCAAGCTGATAGAACAATGTCCTTGGGTAGATCCTGGTTCTATCAAATGCCCCTTTTTTATTTCACACAACCGTCATTTTTATCCCCCCAGTATAATCTCGTCATCGATATCGAACTCAAAATTTTAAAAATATTATCAATTTAGTCATTGACCATCCATAATTTTCATACCTGATGTTTATAAGGTCCTTTTTGTACATGTACTCTATATAAATCCATCCTATCAGTTAATAAATTATTCAAGTATTATGATATGCGGTGTGGGAGAAGTGGTGATTATTTGAATGGTTTCAATTATGTACGTATTATACGAACACATACGTATAAATAATATATATATATATATATATATATATAAATC
>JAOYND010118763.1:0-10390 GCA_025802135.1 Lagerstroemia fauriei | reverse complement strand
CCAGTCATTTTCAAAAACCGATGCTTTCCTTCTCTTAATTTCATAATGTTTCTAAGAAAAGATTAGATATTTTCCGAAGCATTTCAGAGAAGCAGCTGAAGATTGGCTATACCCGTGAGGCCAGATCTTGAGATCCTCTTCGGATGGTTTCAGGAGTAGATCAATGTAAGCTTTTCCACTGGAGTTGTTTGGGTGAAGCGGTGGCGGATTATCATCGATGACCCAAATCTTTTTCCTTGCGAAGCCGTGCTGCTCCAGCGTCCCCCGATTCCCAAACTGAGACATTTTAGAAAGAGAGACCCATCAGATATGCATACTTTAAATGATCTTCATGCTCATTCCTCTGCCTATCATTCTGTTTGTATTGCTAATGCAGCAAATAGAAGAACATACCTGCGGGAAACAAATAGGAATTCCCCCTCGAACCGGTGTAGGTGGCTTAAAGATGGCCTGCAATTAATACGAAGTTAGGAAAGATTGGTTTAAGTGCACAAAATGCGAAAAAGGAAGCAAGAAATTAACATGTCTTTCAGCACATCTTTCTGAATGATCGAATCACATTTGGGTTTGTCGTACTCTAAGAGTGATAATACAGAAGTAAGGTTCTTGCGCCATTATGAGGTACAAAGAAATAACAAGATGAAGAAAGTCGATACCTTGCTGCTAATAAATAACAGTTCCTCTCCATGGTCGGTTCTCCATGAAAGAATCTGCCCTCCATGCAAACTAATCTGCGAATAGGAGAGAAAGGAGACGGCGAGTGAATACGAGTAAACAATATAAAGAAGGCGGGCAACACTTCTTGTTTCTTGATTCACAGCTTTCACCATCAATCAGAGGACTTATTCCAAGCATCCAAGTGAAAATTTTCCCCAAGGGTACAAGTTTAGACTACATAACATGAGCAAGAGTCTGTCAGCACGAAATACATCAGAGAAATTCAATAGGATCTAACCCGAGCGGAGGCCCCATGTGGGTTACGAAGGACGACTTGACCGATCCCATTTCGGTCCTTGGTGAACTCAACTGCCGGCTTCTGATCAGGAGCTGCCCCAGAAATGTTCATTTCGAGATTTGTTGTTGCAGCAAGCAAGCAAGAATAGAAGCGTGAAGAGTACGGACACCTCTCCTCGACCCGTCCCTCCTATTAAAAAACTATGGAAGATCTCTCCCACTTCCCCTGTGATTATGAGGAGAAACGAATGGCTCCAAATACCAATACAAGAACCAAGAAGCCTGAGCAGTCACACACTCAGTTGGTGAGCTTCTGAACTTTCTTGCGACAACCCATTAACTCCTCCCGTGCGTTTGTACCAACAAAGGTGAGCTACTTCAACAACTACCCAAATCTTACCCAACACTTTAAGAAGTCCCAAAAATTTTCAATCTTTACTAAAATCACGGGAAGCCCACCTTATCACTAAAATCCCACCTCAGAACAGAGTCCTCTACTCG
Source organism: Lagerstroemia fauriei (assembly GCA_025802135.1). Lineage (NCBI taxonomy): Eukaryota > Viridiplantae > Streptophyta > Magnoliopsida > Myrtales > Lythraceae > Lagerstroemia > Lagerstroemia fauriei. The sequence continues at coordinate 8,935 of JAOYND010118763.1, read as the reverse complement.
AGTCAAGGGGGCAGCAAAAATCAAATCCCTTCCTTCCTATGAACAGAGAAATCTAGAAATGTCAAAGAATCAGAAGCCAACACTTCAATGGCAGTTTTGACCCGAGATACCCGATCAAGAAACTAACTGTTGCCAAGAAACGGAGGCCAAGAAAGGGTCTTTATAGAGGAAGCCATTCAGGGTAGTAATTGTCTGTGACTCTGTCAGAAAAGAAATGCGAGGGGAAGAAGAAACTGTCTTCTTAGATGATATTCCTGGGGAGCTAGCTGACCCAGAAAGGGATTACAATTCCATCGATTCAATCTCTGATAACCGAAGTCAAATAGCCACGTTTTCTACGACTGAGCACACCCCGATGAAGTTTCCTGGACAGAGGTTAAAAAAGAAAGTCCGCAGTGTAGTGGAGTCCACACCTGATTAAGGCTCGGATTAGGTCTGAACGTGTGATCATGATTTAACTGAATTAACGACCCCTTTCTCTGACCAGAAAAATACAGAGATGGAAGAGGACCCTTTGCTTTCGTTTCAACCTACCTCCCTCCCTCCTCCCTCCCTCGCTCTGTGTTCTGCAATGAAGCCAAAATAAACAAATGTTTAGTTCCCGGCGTGCCTCTATGTGGAATTTAATAGAACATTGCGGTTAAACAATTGAGAGGCTAACCGTAAACCGTCGGCGTAACGTAAGCCCCCACATCACGGCGAGCAGTCAAAGCAAATTCATCAGCTTGATGTTGACTTCCGCCCAGAAGAAAACCGAGGAACCGGTCAAATTCTTCCTCTCTGGGGCATTCCAACGAACAGGTTAGATGCGTATAAAACCATATATCAATTTTGGAGATGACGCGGAAAACTTTCGGCAATCTCATCCAATGACGAGTCATAAGTGTACTTCCAATGATAACGACAAATTCCTAAGAGTCGAAATTATGGAATTTTCAATTCCATCAACAACCTTTCCTCTCTATTTTTAACTATTAATTAATTATTTAATTAATTTCTACATAAATGGGCTGTATAAAATTTAATCTTTTTTTTAGTTTAGGACTCCTATGAGTTGAAAGATATACGACCAAAAAGAGAAAAAAAAATGGAGGATGTTACCATACCAAACCATTATATCTAAATTCAATTAAATTTATTAAAGTGGATTGATTGAGATGGTATGACGTCTTTTTGTCTTAAATAAGATCTCATATTCGAATATTGTGAATAAAAAGAATTCATTTTATGATAGTTTCATCCCTAGTGGGCTTACCTGGTTCGAACTAGATAAGACAAGCCCGTTGGACCTATGGATATTAGTGGTACAGATCGAAAAAAATTCAATCAAATTTTAGACCAAATAAGTCCTTCCACTACACCTCCAGTGGCAACGGCCCAGTGACAGGTTTCTTGAGTAAACTCCAAGAGCGTCCGGGTTCGAAATCCCCTGGAGGTCGGTATCTAGGGTTTAATGTGGGGCCCAGGGCTATAAATACACCATTCTGTCCCTCCGGTGGATTAGTCTGTTGCTACAGCGTCGGACACCATCGATATCAAAAAAAAGAAGTCCTTCCACTACAGTGAAGTTTGCTCAGCTAGAATTAAAGTGGATTAGTTGAGATAGTAGTACACTATTCTCTTTAAATAATATCTCGATTTTGAATCTTGTGAGAGTTTTACCTCCTAATGCGCCAACCCGGCTCGAAGAAGATTAGTTAGAATTCGTTGAACTTCCCAATATTATTAGCACATACCCAAAAAAAAAGTCCGTTCACGTGGAGTGGACTGCACCCACCTTATTGTTTATGTTTTCCTTTATTTAAAAAATAAGTTTAAGAACTTGGACAATTCCATTGTGCGTGCTTCATGAAATTTATCCATTATGCACGGCCATTTTCCATGCATATAATGTAAAAGACACCATCATCGTGAGTTTTGTTTTTGAGTGTTCGTATTAAGAGGATCCATTGCTTGACCCATCTAGATGGAAAAAAATCTTAAATGATATTATTTCATAATAATATGATGAAAAAAATAAATTAAAATGTTTTTTGACTCGGTAAAATTAAATTGTTTCGATTAGTAATAATTATGGTAGCTGCTCGTAACACTAATTTGTTCATTTGTCACATTTTAATTGATATTTTCCCACGTCATGTGTTGAGATAGAATCGTCACCTGAAAATTTCTTACATAAGGGCGCATAACTCAATTGAGAAAAAATACAAGAAACAAGAAAGGAAAATTTTGTGCAGTGATATCGTCCTCAATTTCAGGTAAGAGATAATATGTTCTGTTCTCATTGGTCATAATCTGTATACTCTTTTATCTTGTATTTTTTTTCCTCTCTCTTCTAGTTAAAAAAAGGGGACTAAAGTGAATTGGGAAACCTTCTATTTTCTGAATTTTAGGAAAAAATAAAACATTAACAAGTTATTTGGCACGGATTGGTCAAACAAAAATAGCTATGGATATGAGAAAGATAGTTTAGTACAGTTGGTACGACTTTTACCTAATGACCTAGAGATCCTGGTTTGATCTCACCTTTGGGACTTCCTGCGCCCATTTTATCTCAATTCCTTCTACCATTTCTAGGTATATGTGCTTCCTATGTATACAGAAAAATATAGCTTAGATATTGTCCACCACTTAAATAAATCTTTCTTGAAAAGGAAAAATTTTTTTAAAAAAATTCACCTACTATTTTCTCTATCCAACCCATTAGAAGTTCTTTTATCATCCAAATTTAAAAAAAATGAAAATAAATTCACCTACTATTTTCTCCATTCAACCCATTAGAAGTTCTTTTATCATCCAAATTTTTTTTAAAAAAAACATGCTGTTACAAGATGCGGTACAGTTGATAAACTATGCTGTCAGATAGAAGTGCTTGCAATAAGGGAATTAATGGGAATTCAATCGAACTGTCAAGTGGTAAGTGCGGATAGTCTTCGATTTAATAAGCTTACGATGTGTCGTAATCTCAAAAAATGAAAAACAAAGGCCATGATGGGAATTTCAGAGCCATTGAAAGTGCTTCTTAAAATGAACAATATGTTGACCAAAGCTGTGCAATGGATGGATTGAGAATAATCGATACAGCAATTGCCCGTGTTGTCACTTTTCTTGATTTTGTTCTTCCCCCCTCAAATTCTCTTTTTTCTTTCTTTCGGTGTACATAGGAGGCACATAATTCTAGAAATGGTAGAATGAAATGGAATAAAATAGGTACGGGAAGTACCACGGGTGAGATCGAACCCAGGACCTCTAAGTCACAGGACGAGAGCCATACCAACTATACTAAGTTATCTTTTTTTTTGGGTGCTTGGAAAAATTCCCCAAGTTGTCTTTTTTTTTGGGTAACTGTTTATGATAAGAGCAAGCCACATCCTCTCCTCTATTTTTAAATACCTAGTTGAAAGTCATGCATGTTCCACGTGCAAATTGTAAGAAAATTTAGAGAGCGTTTGTTTTGTGTAAAAAAAATGATAGGGAAATGAAAAGGGAATCAGCGATCCATTATTTAGCTGTTTTTTAAATGTACAGAAGGGGCACACAAGTCTAGAAATGATAAAATGAAGATGAGATAAAAGGAGCACGAGAAATTCCACGGGTGAGATCGAATCCAAGGCCTTTAGGTCACAGGGCGAGAGTAGTACCAACTGTGTACTATGGCATCATTCTCATTTAGCGTTTATTTTGAGGAAAAAAAAAGGAAATTCATTTCCGTTAATCGAAGGAATTCAAGATCCCTTAGGAAGGAGAGAGTACTGTATGTAATGAGTACATAACATATGAGTACTGATGTGATGTCATAAATTAATAAGATTCATATATTTTAAGGTTTTTCCAATAAAATTTTAAAAATAACTGAATTTTATTAGTTTGTGATACTATATAAGTATTATCACGTGATATACTCGTTACATATAAGGCTTTCTCTCGGAGAGGATTCCCTAATTCTCGCTTCCTAATTTTCGTCGCACTTTACAAACTTATGAAATTAATAAATCTATAGTTATTTTCATTCGATATTTTAGTTTAAGGAGAACTCCATGTACAATAATTTAATGTATTCTTTAATAAATTAATATTCTTTATTTGATAATTTTTTATATTTATTCAATTTATTTTTATAAATTCGATAAATTGTTTTAACGATTTTTTATTTCAAATATCTAAAGTTCTAGCCTGATAATAACGAAGGGAATTGATCCGATTCTACCCTATTCCGTTACCATCTCGTAGTACAGGCCAAACAACCCCTTTAATTGATAGTTACTCGTAATAATTATGGTAAAGACGGTAAATCAGTTTGGAAAAGGTTCAGCTCAAAGCCAACTTGGGAAAGAATTAAATGGTAGCTCACAAGAAAATAAATAAATAAATTTATATTAAAGAACCCAATGTTAAGGAAACTACGCATATTTTGAGTAAATTACAAATATTTTTGTATTTGCACTATATGATATTTGGAAAGCTAATAGATTTTTGTCAATTAGGTTTACCCTAAGCCGATCTATTAAATGGGAGAACTTTTCAAATCATGAGTTTTCTACACTTACAAAACCCGATTCCGAAGTTTACATTGTGAGCAGAGAGTGGAAGGAAATCAAATGCCTTGTCAACCGCTGCCTTGGGTCAGGAGAAAATTTTCAGTGAAGCGGTCATACCACGTAAGCGATATTGACGTGGTATATCCGTCCAATCAGAACTTGACATGCAATCAATAATTATACAGTTACGGTTATTAAATCTCAAAAAATCTTTAAAAAATATGAAAAATCCTAAATAAATGTGAACCATAATTGAAAAAAAAAATATATATAAATGGTAAAACATATTAAAAAACCTAATAAATAGTGAACCGTAATTGGACAAATATATGAATGGTGAATTCTGATTGGACGAATATATTACATCGGTATCGCCTACGTGATATGACCGCTCTCCATTGAAGAATTTCTCCTTGGGTCAGAGACAAACTTACTTGAGTTGATTGAGAGGGCCTGGGCAAAGATTGGGCCCTCATCTAAATTGAGGCCCAACATTTTTGGGCCGCTTGTCTCGACAATGAACTCGGCCGGTCTTGGTTCTGAAAATAGATTTTTTTTAAGTTATTTTTTGGAAAATGAAATAGTTGAAACCTTAAATCTAACCAACCAATTGCCTGAAGAATGCACGGAATTCATATGGTTTTTAAATATACTATTGAATGAAATTAAAAGAAAAAATGGCTGATCTAGTCGTCTGCGACTTGTGGAGAGGTCACGGTTGGTCGATGAGGTTGCCATTAGCCTATGTTTGGATGAGAGTGGATATGAGATGAATGGAGGGAAAGGGGAATGGAGGAGAATATTTTTTCTTATTTGCGTACATAATTTTAAACGAAGGGAAAGGGAGTGGAGGAGAATCTTTCATTTCGATTCCCCCTCCAAAACCCAATTTCCTTTCACCTCCGATTTGGGGTTGAATGTGGTAAAACAATTTATAAAAATTGGTTTAAAATAAAATTACCTTAATACTCGGTGCGAAATCAATAAAAAATCATATTATCACTTTTTAACATGTATTTATGAGAGTGTAAGTGTTGTTGATCATCACTTGAGAATGAGTTAAACAACTAGATATTTTATAATACTCATTGGTTTAAAAAAATCACGAGTTTTTATTAAAACTGTATTTCTCACTCTGATTGAGATTGTAACAATGTTATATTTGTATTATTAGTTTCCTTAGTTTATGTGATCTAGAAAAAATGCACATCTTGTTTATGTGACTATGTGTTTATGATGTGTAGACTCTAACTTTTTTTTTTTCTTGAAACGAACTTGAACGTGTAATACATAGATAATGATATATTTGTCTATTAATAATAATTTATATGTACACAAGGTAAATTTTTCACGTCCATTCCCCTTATTATGATACATCTAAACAATACAAATATTTCACATACATTCACCTCCTTTCGCTTCCCTTCTCTTCCCCGTCTTTCACCCTCACTCAAACAAACTCTTAAATTTTAAATATTAATAACAATTTAGTAATAAAATAATAAAGATGATTAATATGTTGTTTGTTGTGTTGTGGTAAGGGGAGGGAGCATTATGGAGGGGAGAAGACGAGAGGTTTATGTCAAAAAGTTAGGACCCGTATCGACCGGAAAAAAAACGTTTAGGCCAAATATAAATGTGATGTAAATTATTGAGGGCTAAAATTAACTTTTATTTTTCCTATTTAAATACTATACCTTCTTTACAATAAGGAGATGATGTTTGTGACGAAAATTAAGTGATCTTATCTATGACAAGGAAATTATTATTTTTTTGTTTGCACTACGTAGTATTACCAGGTAGGGGTGTTCATGTTTCGGTTCGGTTCGGCGGTATAGGGCCGAACCGTAACCATTTGAGGAAGAAAAAACTGAATTGTTTAAAACCGGTTCGAACGGTTCGGTTAACCGGTTAACCGGTTTGTTATTTAAATAAATAAAATTCACTATAAAAGCACAATTAGTTCGGTTCGGTTCAAAAATTAACCGAACCGAACCGCAACAAATTACGTAAAACATATATTTTTGTTCAAAATTCACTATAAAAGCACAATTGGTTCGGTTCGATTCGAAAATTAACCGAACTGAACTGCAAAAATTAAGTAAAACATATATTTTTGTTCAAAATTGTATATTTTAATTTTAATTTTTTTATTTTATTTAATTATTAATTGGAAAACAGTTCCGTTTGGTTAACCGCAATTAACTGAACCAATGATATCAAGTAACTAACCAAACCACTTCTCAGCAAAAAAATGAACCATTAGCGAACCAGTTTGAACGATTCAATTATTTTTGGTTCGGTTCGGTTTGGTTCAGTTAATCGGTTCGATCCGGTTTAATGGTTTTTTTGAACAGCCCTATTACCGAGCTAGCTGAAGCGTATCTCGAGTCTAATCTGTAATTGGATCGGGATCCCTGTAAAACTTCTTGTCTACCCTCCCAACCTGGAGATCAATTATGAGATCACTCATTTGAGGGTCTAGTGAGGGAACCACTAGTCAACTTCAAGTTGGTTATGTCAAGTAAATTATAATTGTAATGAATTTTGACATTGAAAGATTAATCATACTATGTAATCTTTTACTACCGTGCAAGATGAGATCATAACACGTAGGTATAAGAACATCACGATTGTATCAATTTTTTTAGGTGACAAGAAAGATTTATAGATTGGGAAAAATGCACATAAGGTGCATTTCGTTTAGAAAATATTTCATAATAGTATATTTCATTTTTTTCGTTACATTTCAGTGCATTTCCTTTATGAAATATTTCATAATGGTACGTTTCCTTTTTTTTTTTCGTTATAGTTTAGTACATTTCCTTTCAAAATTGTTACAGTTTACTACAAACGTCAAACTGCCGTTAACACCGTCAATGCTTGATGAAGTGGCGATCTGATATGGACGCGAATTTAATGTTGTACCAACGCTAAACAGCATTGACAGTGTTAAGGCAGTTTGACGTTTTGTAGCAAACTGTAATAATTTTGAAAGGAATGTACTAAACTGTAACAAAAAAAAGGAAATATACCATTATGAAACATTCTATAAAGGAAATGTACCAAATTGTAACGAAAAAAAGGAAATGCACCATTATGAAATAAATCGTAAAAGAAATGTACCATTGGTGTAATTTTCCCTTTATAGATTTAATACAAAGATAAAAGATAAAAATAAATAAAAGGAACACATAATTTGTAATAAATAAAATTTTAAAATATAAAAAAGGCGAAAAATAAAATATGGACTTTTCAGTCATACTCCTCTCCCTCTCCAACAAGATATTTAAGATTTTGTAGATAATTTACATCCATAGATGCGGATGGCTGGAGGAGAATATAAAATCATAGTTAAAACAATAATGATAAGGATAAATAATAATTTTGATCCTCAATCTTATCTTTTACATTATTATGATTTTCATTTTAAATTTTTATTTTTTTATCATTCACGTTTTCAATTTTTTGAGTTTTTATCAAATTGGTCTGACTGTTACTTTTTCCATCCAAAAAAACATTTCATTTAAAATTTATTTTTCAACAAAAAATATTTTTCTGAAAAAGGAAAAAGGAAAAAAAGGCAAACATTGGTAAAGTTTTACCGAAACCACATCCCTTTCAAAAGTAAGACATATTTCCAATTCAAAATTGATTTAATTACTATTATCAATATAAAATCGTGACTCATTTTGAGATAAATGAATTCTAATTTTAAAAGTAACACTTGCTAGTAACTAATATTTCCTTAATCAAAGATGAAATATGCATTTTTTAAAAATATCTTAGCATGAAACATTCATTTTTGGATGGAAAAAGTAACGGTTGGACTAAGAGATAAAAATTCAAAAAGTTGAGGATGTGAAATATAAAAAATAAAAAATTAGGGTGAAAATAATAAAAATACAAAATGTTGAGATTAAAAGTGTCTTTTTTTCCTGATAATAAATAAATAAATAAATTTAATTAATAAAAATGGATAAATAAGGAGAAAGAAAAAGGGAAAATTACATCAATGATATAATTCCTTTACGATATATTTTATAATGATGCATTTCCTTTTTTTCTTTACAATTTGGTACATTTCCTTTATGAATGTTTCATAATGGTACATTTCCTTTTTTTGTTACAGTTTAGTAAATTTCCTTTCAAAATTATTACAGTTTGCTACAAAATGTCAAACTGCCGTTAACACTGTCAATACTGTTTAGTATTGGTACAACATTAAATTCGCATCCATATCAGATCGCCATATTATCAAGTACTGACGGTGTTAACGACACTTTGACGTTTTGTAGTAAACTATAACAATTTTGAAAAGAAATGTACTAAACTGTAACAATTTTGAAAGGAAATGTACTAAACTGTAACGAAAAAAAGGAAATGTACTATTATGA
>JAOYND010118655.1:0-10391 GCA_025802135.1 Lagerstroemia fauriei | reverse complement strand
TCCGTCCCGCCTGAGATGGTGGCCCGAGCCACACACCAAACCGAGGATCTGGGGCTCTCCCTCCACCCTTTACAGCTCAGCTCCGACGGTGACGTCCAGTCTTCTAGCAGCCAGGCAATTTTCGTCGGTACAACTCCGGTTGACCAATTCGAGCCAGGCTGCGGTCACTACCCTAGACTGATGGGCTGGGGAGGAGATGCCGGTTCCGAAGAGAACCGAGGAGGGTCCGGCCACGGGTTTCTGATGAGCGACGGCCGCAGCTCGGCCTTGATGATGGTTAATCCTCAAAGGGGAACCCTTCAGTCCAGTTTTACCGGAGGCTTCAATGAATCGATGCCGTCGGGTAATCACCATCATAATCTGCAGCCGATGGTGGCGGCTCATCAATCTTCCTTTCTCGGTGCACGGTACGGTTCAGAGAGTTTGACCCCGTTCTACTACCCCGCTCGGATTCACCGTGGCAGCAGTCGTGAGGAGCAAACCGGCATTGTCTCCGACCAGCCATCATCTTCCACTTCTCCGAGCTCCGGCGGTCACTGAGCCACTGAGCCATCGATCGAGGTGAACTTGAAAGTTACCCCCAAATCTAGAAGCATCTATCCACCATCAAATTTTCACGGTGCAACGATTCCAAGCTAATTTTACTAATCAATTGTCAACTCGGTATGCTTGTTACAGTCGTTTATCTATTGCAACCGTATATTACTGGTATAAAAAATTCTGATTAATCTCTAACTAATTCAATTCGAGTCAAATCAGATCAGTAAGGGCCAAAATTCTCTCAACATGAGATTTATTCATTCGTAAAGAAACTCGAAACTTGAAACATTTATTGAAGAAATCAAGTGCCTAACCAGTTGAAACAATTCGTGGTAGTACAACGGTTTTCCTTTTTTTGTGTTATTAGTGCAACCGTACTTTATTCACGTAGCTTATAAATGGAGTTGGGGCTATAATCGGCCGCCATTTTAGGTGCTTTAAAAGCATAATTTCGTAATGAATGTTGATGGGTATGGTATGAGAGTAAATATTCTGTCTGATACATACTTGTAAAGTTTTTATAAATTTTGAAGGTTAACTTTATAAGTGTTAAAATTTTAATGATAATTTATACAATGAAATCGTTATATATTAGACGCTAATATTTAATCATGTTATGTTCACTGAGACCAGAATTTGATTTGGATGAAATGGAGTGATTATGCGTCTGTCCTTTGTTTGTTTCCTTAAACTTATTCCTAACTTACGCCCATTCGGTTAGGACCGTCCGCAGTCTCAGAGGGGCCAATCTGCCTTCAAGTCAACGCCGGAGCAAAGATTCCGGTCAAGTCAACGCCGGAGCGATGTCATTCGAGTTCGAGCTACGAAATTGGAATCAGCACGAAGACTTGTCTGTTGTGGGTTAATACGAAAACCACTGCCCTGTTGAAACAATTCAAGTCCGACAATGATAAGAGTTCCCGTCCGTTAATAATTTAATCTCATTAAGTAAAGTAGTATTATACATGAATGCTTTGTCTACAACTTTTGTCCGTTTGGTTTCTTAATAAACGAGAATCTATAAATACATACATACATACATACATACACATATATATATATATCATACATGCACATATATATATATATATATATTGTGTATCAATGGACTCTACTGTTGGACATGGAAGATGACGTCGTATGGCACTTATTTTTCAAATTGCTTCGTGTCCGCCATGATCACGTTGTATTCGAGATTTTTCTAATGAAATTTTAAATTTGTATATTATAAAAAAAAATTTATAATTTGAAGAGTTTTATTTTACAACTACACAATTTAACTCGAATCTAAATTTCAGTAAGATTTATTCACGTTTCACGGGAGAGGGAACCGAACCACAGAATTCCCGGTCTTCCTATGGTAATTTATGCAATATAAATATACATACGCATTACATATATGTACGTGAACGATGAGGAAACTGAAGTGAGGATGTTCTGATCATGAGCCACATTGCTGTTTACGTAGCTTATGTAGTAATAACTCAACAGAGAAGGAAGGAGCTGAGAAAACTTACCATCACAGAGAACCGGACTCGAACCTGCAGGAGCGAATGACACGATACATACATCGAGAAGTGACCGATTTCTAGAGAGAAGTAATTGGCGATTTGTCTCTCTCGATTCCTCCGATAGGCCAACTGATGTTGTTAGTAATTAATATCTCGAAAAATCTCGTAAATGAATTCGAGAAGCCTCCTCTCGAGCTCTAATAGAATCGCACGATGTTCGGGTTTTCTGGGCTCGACTCCAGCCCGAATCGTCCCCACCGGACTCGGGCATATCAAGGGCACAAAACTCCCGAAGCTGAGATCCTGTGATAGCGTAGTAGAGGCATGAAGCTGCAAATCCACAACCTAAATCCTTAATTTACAAGAAGACTCCACACCTCATCAGATATCGAGGGAAAAAGAAAGGCACGACCCGGCAGAAGGTTCCGGTGCGAAGTATCCCGAGCCGACCTAGCACGGTAAATATGGTCATTCTCTGAATTTAATCTTCATAAACAAGAGATAGATATAGCTGTGAAGACACTTATCAGAAATTCTTGCGCGTAACGGGTATATTACGTGATATTGCCGGTGTAATGTCACGAGCAAATCAAATCAATATATTTTTAGGTTTTTTTCCCTTTAAGGTTTTATTAAAATAATCCTAAAAATATAATTTAATCATATTGGCTCGTGACACTACGTATACCCGTTAGACAGAAGAGCTCTCTATATCATTAGGCTCATTTCGTGAATGAAATCTGAACGGGAGAACAATCCCACGAGAGCATTCATGGTGTCATGGAGGCCCAATAGCATGAGTAAACGCAGTGGCCCCGAAATTAGTCCAAGTGGGCTGGGCCCTCTCTTGGGCCTTTATTTCCTCTCTGAGCCAACCGAGAGTCATGGTCCAAACTCATTTGTCCTAGTTCGTATTAAAGAAGGATTGATCTCCCATCAGGAAAAAACAATTTTATATATATATATATATATATTCTGTTATTATATATAAACATGATGCGGTTTTGGTGTCTTTTTAAGATTCTAAAACTACAATTCACCTTATTTATATGATAAACAATTGAGTAAGGATGATTTTGTCATTTTAACATATCCACCTAATAAACTAATATTCACACTCCACTTTTTTCTCAACTTCCAATTACATTATCCAAACGGTGAGAGGAAAAAGGGGCAACATTCCACTTTCTTCTCAAATTCCATCTATTCCCACAATGGTGAGAGGGAAGCGCATGCCCTATTCCCTCTCTCGTTTGGTCTTAGAGACATTGGTTTCTTCCTCGAGCTATAATCGCATCAAGAAATTGAAAGTTCCCGAGAAGTATTTAGTAGCATTAAGAGATTGAATATCATGCTTGAGACTGGGAATAAAAGGAGAGCCAAACCAGTCACTTACTTAGTTCTTCATACTTGCCACTAAATATTTTCATGTGAGTGACAGTATAGATCAATCGATAAGTTATAGGTCATTCTTGTCTGTCGTGTCAATGTGATAATAACTGTGGATAATAAATATACAAACACAAATGATTTTCTTGACTTACATGTGAACTCATTTTTCTCATCTAAATTTATAGGTATTATTGAACCTACTGTTCACTTAATGTTCAGCGCTGCTCAACGTGCATCGCACAGGTCAGGTGACTAGTACATATAAAGTGAATTAAGAAAATATAAATTTATTAATATAATAATTTAACAATTTTATCGAATTCATGCGGCGATCGTCCCTTCTGAAACCTCACAAATCCATCGCTGAAGCTGGATGGATTAAGTGGTAAAAATTTTTAAAGTGAAGTGCAAAAATCAAGAAATTTTAAAGTTAATTAATTAATGATATGAGGGGGAACGTGGCAATAATGCAGAATCATGGGAAAAGGTGATGAGATTTCTAAACATTTGCAGCATATCTTATCGTGTGGGATTTCGCCGGCCATGCACGTGAAATTGTTATTTTCCTCCTTTACCCCTTAGTTAATGCAGTGTTCATTATTAATACATTTAATTAAATGGCCGATTTTGAAAAGGAAAAAAAAAGATTAACAAATGTATTAATACTGGGAATCTTGATTAAAACGTGGGTGGGAAAGCGCCTTCTGGGGCACACACGAGGAACTCTGCAGCCTATGAATTAATAAACGTTATCATTTCGATTCTCTGCATCCACATATTCTCCTTTTTTTTTCCAACTCTGATAGTTAAAAAAATAATAATAATAACGACTTAATTACCCTCTGTTATATAATATTTGGATTTTTGCATTCAACAGCGAGCATATAAGACGAATTGAACAGTCAACATTTACGCTGACCTCGTCAACATAGCACTCCCAAATGTCAGTACAGTTCAAGAAGCCGGTATCTTAGGGAGCCCTTTTTTTTTTGCATATGTGAGATGTGAACTTGAGATCCCGGCCTTATTAAACCCCGCGAAAGTGGACTTTGAACTGTTAAACAGCACTTAGTCTCACGGATTTGTAAACTAGGAACTTTGAGGACGAGGATCGTAGAGTAATGAGCCATGAAGAGCAATATTACTGTACTAAATTCTCTTTTACAGATGTTGACGTTCTTTATTCCAGTCGTTTGTGTGGCGGTCAAAGGTAGAGATCGAGTGAGATCGAGATCGAGTGAGATCAAGATCGATGATAAGGAATAATGGAATAAAATAACACAGAGAATCGTAATAATAAGAATCGAATGTAGGATCTTCTGATTAATAAATTAAGAAAGATACCAAATATACCAAACTCATTTTCTCTCAATATTCACAAAGTTCCAACGAACTTCCACATGTCAAATTTTCAAAGAGAGACGTGTACGGCAAGAGACTAGAGAGAGCAAAAGAAATATTGCCTTTATTGACTTGCTGCCACCGGTTCCGGTGTAAAGCGGATCTTCCTCCATATCTTCTTGTGGTGTTCAAGTCAAACCTCAAATGCTTCTTCACACGAAATCTCCATCATTCCATGCAAATTCCCAATTTCCCCATGCTTTCCCTTGGATGGAAACATGGAATTTTGGTTCAAAAAGAAAAATGTGGATTGTTCCTAAATGGGATTTGTTTTTTTAGCTTCAAATATTGCGTGGATCGGACTTGTTTTAAACATTTTTTTACCGCTAAATTTGAAGCTGAATCGACGAATGAAGTTTTATATTGACGGAAGATTTCAATCATCAATAATACGTAAATTTAAAAGGGAATAAAAGAAAGAATATTGAAATAAATGTGATAGAGAAAATAAAACTTTAGCTTCAAATAAGAGAGAATTTTTCCTCTTCCTCTTTTCTTTTTTTTTCCTCCTTATAAACTATAAGAAATATATAAAATAGAAATTACATAAATTAATGAATATGGATTTGTTGAGGTGTTTCTATACTTTTTCTTAGTGATGTTGATATTCGAGTCATGTAAATAGAGAAAATTCATAATTATGATAATTTTATTATAATTCGAATCAGATATGATTCATTAAATTTTGGATATTAGGCTATAAAGAAAAAGGGAGAAAATGTAGGAGGAGGAGTCAGCGTTCAACAGTCAACCCCCGGAATTGGCTCCTTGTGATTCCATTCAGTATGTCATCTGCCAAATTTCACAACAGACAGACATATGCCCGGCTGAAGAAAATGAGACGCTTCTCTGATATATATATATATATATATATATATCTCTTCTGCCTTGCATCCAAAGCTAATCAGCCCACATAATCGCCTCAGTTCTACTTCTACTCCTCCTCCTCGTCGCAGCATAGGCCAGGGTTTCTGCCGATCCACGATGGATGACGACCACGACGACAACTTCCGCCCGATGTTTCCTCACAAGTCGAACCCGTACGATCTCAACAGCAAGATCATGCTGACAGCGATCGTCTCGCTGATGATAGTGGTCGTGCTTGTGGTCATCCTCCACATATACGCGAGGTGCGTCCTCGGCCGCCGGGCCGCCCTCCACGGCCTCAGTCTCAGGGTGGCAGGCTTTCACTCGGCCGGGCAGCAGCCCCACAAGGCCGGCCTCGACTCCACAGTGATTTCTGCCCTGCCGGTTTTCAAGTTCAAAGGAGCCGGAGCCGGGGCCGGAGAAGGAGATAGGGAGGAGCCGGTGGGGCCCGAGTGCGCGGTCTGCTTGAGCTTCCTAGAGGATGAAGAGATGGTTCGGCTGTTACCTAACTGTGGCCACATTTTTCATGCGGAGTGCATCGACAAGTGGTTCGGGTCGCACACGACATGCCCCATTTGCCGGACCGAGGCAAAGCCACAGATACGACCCGAGCCACGTGAGCCGCCTTCGTGGGCCCCGGCTCAGCCTCCGCCACCGCTCGATCACATCAACTCCACCTCATACTGCATCGAAGGGACGTCTGACAGTTCAGCTCAGACCCTGAGCAAATGCATGGCTGGATCCAGTTCCCGATTCAACTCTTTCCGAAGGATGCTAACTCGGGAAAGATCGTCGCAGGGGATCCAGTCCCGTGGCCTAGAAGATGACATTGAGGATATAGAGAGTCAGGCAATGATCAATCAACCATCATAGGTAGAGCCAACCTTTTCCAGTCGAATTCTTTTCCACTTTTAATGTTCATAACTTCACACACTTTACAACTTTGAGTAGACCTACTGCAAATGAGGGAGATCAACCTGTTACATATTCAGTCAGATTGCTTTCTGTTTTCGGGTTGGGGAGACGGATAACCAGATCGTGTTCATTGGCATTCTGGGTTCATTATCGATTCAGAGATCTCAAGATGAAGAGATAATCCTGGATTTGATTAATTAAAACAGCCAATATAAAAGAGAGAAGGTGGAGTTTGGTGAACTACTAATGTTTGACAACGTTGTCAGCACATGTAGTGGACAGAACACGTTAGGTGTGATTACATTTTCACAATTTACTGTCCCTGCAAAACATGGTAATTTCCCGATCTTCGTAGATCCCGATACCCGGAAAATAGAGAACAGAACCGAGCAATTGCATCTGAACAATTGCCACATCTCTGCTCGGTTTTGGTGCGGAGTGATAGTTCGGATCAGTTCTATAATGAACAGAATACTGACAGCAAAGAGAGAGGCTCTAGATCAGATTCAATTGATCAAATATCATCAAGAATGAATTTGATCTTCTACTACTGCGATGACACCGAGCTATTTTTAGTACTAGAATGCTTTATATCACTCTGTGCATTTCTAATCCTAGCACATCGTGGTTTTGAGCGGACATTAAAGTGTCGGTGTTTGGGTTGAGAGTTTGGTGAATGTTCACCAAACATGTTCTTGAAGGATGTATTGACTTACAGAAGGAAATAACAGAACATGAAAAATGGCATTCAAAATGGGAACACAATAATTCGCTTTGTCACATGCTCAATGAAGCCGTGTCTTCATTGATGTTCTGCCTGGCAGTTTCGATGTAACAGCTGAGCGCAGAAGCCTCAAGAAGCCATTTCGAGATTCCTCGAATGGACTCCTTATTATAGATCTGGGAGTCCTTGGAAATATATGAAAATACTCGATCACTTGCGAGACTGCATTGTCGACATCCATGTTCATCTCTCTGAGCTGCACCCCGATCAAAAGGCCTCTGATTTCGACTCGTGACAGGAGTCCATCAGAATCCTTATCCATCTTATTGAGAAGCTTCTCCAGGACTTCAGGTAGTTGGGTTATTATGAAGGGGGATTACTGGGATAACCATGATCGTCCCTGAGCTTGTTGATATGTCGGTTCGACACAGCAGTCCTGGAGAGTTCTAACAAATCCAAGTTGTGGATAACTACATAATAGAACCTTTTAAATACCTGTTCAGCTAAAAGCTATGGTTTTTGTTTGGTTGACTGCAACAGTGCAACTGAGTTTTTGATGTCCCATTTTCCAATGACCAGACAAGTGCCCCCACAGGACTGCCCTATAGATGTGACTGCAACTATAGGGGCAAAATGAGACGGAATGAAAACTTCAGGGACCAGTTTTCGGGCTGAAACCCACCTTGGAATGAAAACTTCGCAGGGAGTGAAGGGAGCATGAGGCAAAAGTACCGTTATTTTTAAAACTTTTTTTTAAAAAATAGTACTTTTTAAAGTATTTATCAATATACCGTTTCTAAAATGTCAATGAGATTGCCATTTTTATTTCAGTGAAAAATGTCAACTGAGTTGACATTTTCTTTGTAAAATTTGTAACAAAGAAAACACTAATATAATTGACATTTTAATTTTTTTAGAACTGAAAACGCCAACAATATACAAGCAAAAAAAATTTGTAATTGCTAATATTAAGAGTAAATGTTAAGTGTGTAATACAAAATAATCTTATTTTGTAAATCTCTCTCAGATTTTTTCACATATAAAATTTTTATAAATTTTTAAAAGTAAATTTTATAAGTCCCGATACTTAAATGGTAATTTATAGAACGAATTTAAATGTATTATACATTTAGTTTTATTACCGAATGTTTTGGGCTACAGTTAGGCCTGGCAAATTGTGTCGTGTCGTGTTTAAACTTGTCCTGTCTAAACGTGTTCAGGTTAGAAACCTCGATGATCTGGACATGACACATTTAATTTTCGTGTCTAAACGGGTTCGTGTCTAAACGGTCGTGTCTAAACCGGGTTGACCTATTTAATGTGAAATGTCGACAATATATAATTATATTCTAATAATATATGATATGATTACTAAAATAATAATATTTATTGATAATTAATATAATAAATAAGTAAGATTGATCAATTGTTGATCATGTAACATCATTTTTAACAATAATGATACATGCAATACTTGTAATATTTTAAATATCATAAAATTTTCATATATAAATGTATTAAATGAGTCAATATATATGTGAAACTAGTGAATACATTTAATAAACGTGTTTAAACGTGTCGTGTCGTGTTATACAAGTTCAAAACTAGTTAAACACGTTTATTTATCGTGTCTATACAGGTTCGTGTATAAACGGGTTCGTGTCTAAATAAACTTGATCCAAACCCGCCTAACTCCGTGTCGTGTCGTGTCGGGTTATCGTCTCGTGTCAAAAATTGTCAGGCTTAGCTACAATGTATGTTTTGGGCTACAGTGTATTTCGATATTTATTCAATATATAACACATTTAAATTCGTTCTATAAACTACTATTCAGGTACCGATACTTGTAAAATTTATTTTTAAATATTTATTAAAATTTTATACGTTTAAAAATCTGAGAGAGGTTTAGAAAATGAAATTATTCTATATTACTTATTTAACATTTACAGTTAATATTAGCAATTACAATTTTTTTATGCAGTGAAGTTGGCGTTTTGTTTGTTATAAAAATTACAAAGAAAACACCAACTATATCAAAGATCAGAAGATAGACTGGGAGAAATGATATATATCATTTACTGATATGAGTATGTATATATACACATGTGAATACTCTTAACCTAATTACAAGCAACGGTACACTTTTATGTATAGAAACAAATCAACCTAGATACATATGGAAAGATTGTCTACTAACGTTACAATAATAAAGATAGAATTAAATCAATCTAATTGAGGGAAAACTTCTCTATTTAGAGTAGTAAATCAACTTGGCTAACTGGGAAAATTATTTCCCTCCATACTATATTGGCTTTTTTCTACAGTAAAAATGCCAGCTTCATTAACTTTTTGCTACAGTAAAAACACTAATTTAGTTGACATTTTTGGAACGATACTTCTATAATTAATTTAAAAATATTATTTTTTAAGAATTTTTTTTATAATTAACGGTGCTTTTGTCCAATGCTCGAGTGAAGGCGCCTCTTCGTCTTCAGCGCCGAGTGAGAGTGGCGAAGTAGACTTTTCGGGCTCAGTTTCCTTCAGCGCTTCTTTGTCTTCAGCTCCATGGCCATGGCTGTCGCTTGGGCTTCTCCATCTTTGTATTAAAGCTCTTACTTTCTTCTTCTTCTGCCTCTCAGCAAGCTTAATGCCATGTACCCAGATGAAGATCACCCGCCAAACCTTGTAACGTATGACCCATCTCTGCCTCTTTCTCCAAAAACCCTAATCCTAGAAACCTCCGCACCTCAGACCTTCGCTCCGCCCGATCACGGGCCTCAGAAGCCTTTGATCTTCCAAGAGCATTCCCATATGGACGAGGACGCTGATCCCTCAATCGCTAGCCCGAATTCTCCTCAGGTCGCCCCAAACGATGCCGTCGTCCACTCAACGGGTCCCTCCGCCGTCATCTCTCGCCGCGGGCACAGGGGCAAGAAGCACGGCCCGAAGTGGCGGGGAAAGGTGTGCCAGCAGAAGATCGGGGCTCTCCTCAAGAGCTTCAAGCCTGTTCCTTTCAGCCCAGCAAAAGACCTCGACTTTGC
>JAOYND010118550.1:0-10392 GCA_025802135.1 Lagerstroemia fauriei | reverse complement strand
AATGTTGTCGGGGTTTGCTGCATTTTCTATGTTTTGATTTTTGCTTCCTTCTGATTTGAATATTTCACTTTTCCTGACCTCGTTTGTGATGTGTCCCACAGAGTGCTTCTAAGACTGGAATATAAGGTCAGGGTTAATCTTTCACTCATGAGCTAGTTTTTAAGTGAAGTTAAAGGCTTGGGTTCTTATCAGTTTGTCTCTTCAAAGTTCAAACTGTCCTGGGTCGATTCGATTTTTCGATACCTCATTATTTGCATTCGTTGTTTGATTTCTTGTTCATGTTCTGTTCTACAATATTCTATTAGTTTGGCTTGGGATCAGGGATGGATTTAGGGGGCGCGGGGCATCGCCCTCGAATTCGGTAAAATTCTTAATATACTATGTATATTTTACTTGATTTCATCCAAATTTTTATTGAATTATGGAGTTTCGCCCCCCGAACTCGTTATGTTAGTGTCATATGGAGTTTCGCTTCCCCCGAACCAAGTTTCTAGATCCGTCCCTGCTTGGGATGATCGTAAACACCTAGTGCTTATTATGATGTCTTGAGTCCTCGTGAAAAAAGAGTATACTCTCTAGATACATTTGGTTCACAAGAATGAAATAGAGAGAATAGAAAATATAAGAAAAAGAATAGTACGGAGAATAAAATTAAAATGAGGAACAATAATGTTATTATTTGATTAAAGTGAATAAAATAATATAAAATATGGTATTTAAAGATAAAATTATCCCTCATGAATATATGTTATATTTATATATTTTTATTTGTATTTTTATTATTTTTATTTTGCTTTTAACGAAAACTAAAATTTAAAAAAAAAATTAAAAAATGGGGAATACAGCCAACAGATCATCTTCAACCCCCAATCCCGCCAGTCCCGCCTTGAACCTCCAACCCCCTCGATCTCCCAGGTCCAGCCACTCGTCGGAGATCGAGCTCGTCGTGACACGTACGGGTCTAGTAACTGTTGGTGGGTTTGTTGGAGCTCGCCAGAGCCAGAATCGTTGGAGCTCGCTGGTGGGTTTGTAGAAGGTCGCTAGGTCGGTGGGTTGGACTTCGTTGGGTTTTTGGCTCGGGGTCGCTAGGTCAGTGGGTTGGACTTTACTGGGTTATTGGTTCGCTGGCTCGAAGTTGCTGGTTCGTGGAGAGGGGGCGGAGTGGGTTCGACTGTCGAGGTGGTGCTAAGAGGGGTTCAACTGGGTTCGGGGCAATATGGGGAGGCTCGGGCGGAGGTGCGGGGAAGTTGTTAGCGGTGGCAGAAGGCTAACAACGGCGGTGGGTCGCTGGTTGAAGTAGCGGTAGGGCTGGTTGGTAGAAATGGAAAATTTGGATATTTATTGAGGGCATCTTGATAATTTTATTCCTATTTCTACCGGCAATAGCCATTTCTTATGTACCAATGGAGAATACAATTCCTCCACCCTTCAACACAGAATCCGGAGTAGCTACTCCACATAATATTAAAACCTTCAACCAAACACGGAATAACTATTACAATTTGGAATAGTCATTCTTATTCCGCCCAACCAAACATAAAATTACTTTTTATTACTTATCATGGTACGTGCACTTGCATGCTTTCACTCTAGAAAACATGCAACAACTGCTATTATTCCCTCGGATCATCCACTAACAAGAAGATCGTTGGCTATTATAAGTATGTGTTCAAAAAAAAGGAAGCATTGAGAACAGGACACTAGATATAAAGCTTAATCTATTGGCAAGGGTTATAGTTAGGTTAATGAGTCGACTTTTATTGTTGTGTTCCCCAAAGTGGTGAAGCATATACTTGGGATGTTATTGGCCCCCGGCCCTAATTACTGTGCATAACCTTAAGTTAGAACAACATGATTCGAGAGTACTGTTCTTGTACTGTGACCTAGAAAATGGCAATAAGATAGGATGCTCTTCTTGAAAATGTCCGTAGATGGGTTAAAGCAGTTCGCTCGAGAGTTGTAGAAGAAGTTTAATTCGTTCATGTCGAGAATTGGCATGTGAAAAACAAATATGATAGCTATGTTCCCACCTATAACTACTCGAGGACAAGTCATATATATACACACACACTTACTGTTATACATTTTTTTCGATGTACATAGGAGGCACAGAGACCTAAAAGGGTAGAAGAAAGGAGGATAAAAGGAGCACGGGAAGTCCCACGGGTGAGATCGAACTCAGGATTTCGAGGTCACTGGGCGAGAGCCGTATCAACTGTACTAAACCCTCTTTCTCACTTACCGTTATACATTGATGGCATGTTAATTGCACCAAAAGATCTCATCAAGCTTAACATGCATGTTAAAGATCGTACCGGTTTGGAATACGAAATGAAGGACCTCAGGGCAACTAAGAAGATATTGAGGATGGAAATCTTGAGATCAGATGCATGGACATACAAGCAGAGTCAACAAAGTTTGGTGGAAAAAAGTCATGGAGCAGTACGATATGCATGGTTCAAAATAGTAAAAATAACTAATTCTAAGCGGTAATACCGTGTCATAAAAGACTTTCTCCTTAACTACACATTTTAGATTATATGCATCTCTTTCTCCTTAGCCGGAGGATGAAGAGAGGCATATGGTTATATTTTCATAATCATGAATTTCATATATTTATAATGCTTGAGTATGAGAATTTAGTAAGTTCATGTGCAAAGCACATGCATGAGTGATCTCACAAATGACTACGCGCTTAAGGGGAAAATCGAACCTCCGACCTCATGGATTTTCACACTAATCGTACACACGTTTAATCCACCTGAGTTAACTCTTAGAGTTCATGTGCATTCTTTATGTATATCTATGTATATATATCTCAAGCTTTTGTATTTATATATAAATCTTCAAACGTCATTACTTAGTTGATAAGAAACAAATTATGTCCCACTACCGTCACTGGCATACATTTCAGCAACATGGTTGACAAAACACAAGTTACTGAACCCTAAGACCTCCTAGCCATATTAAAGAAGAGCACCCAATTCATGGCATGACCTTTTGCTTGGACGGTTCGAAATAATAAGGAAACAATGCCACATTGGAAAGTTCCACTGGGCATCGGTCCTTCTCTTCGGACCATGGATTCTTTTGCTCGGACTCGACTGCCCTGATCGCCCTCCACACCACGCTATTGCACTTGAACCCCGAACCGAAAGCGATCTGCCAAATGCGATCTCCTTTTTTCACCCTTCCCTTAGCCTCGATATAGGCCAGCTCGTACCAGATCGAGCTGCTTGAAGTGTTCCCAAACCTGTAGAGGGTCATCCTCGACGCTTCCATGTGGACATCGCCCAGGCGCAGGCTCTTCTGCATCTCGTCCAGCACCGGCTTGGCGCCGACGTGGGTGCAGATGTGGTCGACGGCCTTCTTGAAGTCCGGAGTGTAAGGTTCGATCTTTGCGATGTGGATGCGCCAGATCAAATAGTTCATGGCATACTTGAGCTTTTCCGACCGGGGCAGGATGAGGCGACCTAGTGCGGCAATGTTCGACTCGATGGTCATGTTGGCAACGGCCAGGAGGTCTTTGCTGACACTGACCCCGATCTGCCCGCCGTCGTCCTCCTTCCGGAAGATGCAGTTGTACGAGCGGTCCGAGCTCGCGGTCTGGGTCCGAACAGTGTGCATGAGCTCGTACTTGGCGGTCGATCGACTGGACGACCGGCTAGAGAGCAAGATAGCTGCCCCACCAACACGAAACACGCAATTGATAAGGATCATCGAGCGTTCGTCACCCTCGTAGAGGCCATTGGTTATGTTCTCTGTGCTCAGTACTAGGGCATACGAATTACGGTGGACCTGTAAGAGAGAGAGAGAGATCAAAGCACGTACCAAGAGATTTAAATCGATCCCGTCGGCAACCCAACGGCATCACAACTAAAGAAAGTACATTGAACTCTGTTTGGATAGGGAAATTAATTGGGGAAATCTAAAAAATACATATACAATATAAAAACTTTTTAAAAAAATTTTCTGCCTTTTTGTCATTTTGATGCTTCTTAGGAGAAAGTGTTCGCTACATTAGATATATTACGTGACAGTGTTGAAGTGATAAATCCGTTCAATTTGGGTTTAACATATAATTAAAATCATGATTATCAAATTCTAAAAAGCCTAAAGAAATATTAAAAACGCTAAATAAATATAAAGATTCTTATAAATTGTGAATTCTAATTGGTTGGATATATTACGTCAGCATTATCTCGTGGTATATCCTATGCTGAAGACTTTCTCGGTTTTGAGGGATGGGTTGTTTGTGAGAAAATTTTAGGTGAATTTATCTTATGGATAATATGGTGAACTTGGTCAGTATTTATTTAACACGCCAAAAAAAGTATCACATCATTTTTAAAAAATTACTAATATGACACTTTTTACTAACACGTCAAATAACTATTAATTTAGTTTACGGATGACATGATTAGCTAAGTTAACATAAGAATGTCTCCTTTGTTTTCCTTGCTGGGGTTTGGTTCGGGGGATGAGGCATGGAGGTTGTGCTGTGTACATATTGATGACAGTATTTAGTGCGACAAATAATGCATTTATTGATATAAGAAGAGCAAACTATGTGATAGCCTATTACTAATATGTCTAGGTTAGAGTGAAAAGGCTACATTGCTCATCTTATAATTTGATTTAGATCTAAATACTCTTTTGAACATCAATTGTTTAGATTGTGTTAAGACACATCTTGGTACTACAACATGTTTTGTTTTGAACTAGACTTAGAATTTGGCTATTATATAAAATATGTAAATGCCTATGACCTATTTGGATTAGGCCATGAAGTCTGATATAATAACTTAGATCTAAATCCAAAATGAGGCTTATTTTCAGCTCCTTGGTGGACAAATTTTCAAGGTAGATAATGATAAAGTCTTAAGAAATATCAGAAAATATTAGTAGAAAGTATTAACTAAAAACAAACAAAAGTTAGAATAAAGGTATAGTGACACTTGTCTCTCAACTCAGCGAAATATACCCCATCCTTTTAAAGACAAATATAACTCCTTTCAGCTCATCATTTCAGCCATTGGAGTAAGAATAATATAAATAAGCTGAAGGTTGAATAAGAGATTTTGAGAACTTTGCTTAGGTAAGTTAGTTTTCCATGATTTGAACATCAATATTCATTAATTTTAATGTTAGCCAAGCCTATTCTTAACTTAACTAGGTTGGAATTAGTGTATATGAGTTTGTAAAAAAAGTTTAGTTGATGAAATGATATTGAAGTTCTATTCTTGGTTCAAGGTTTAATGATGTTATGGTATTGTATTTGAACTTGTTTTTATTTTATCATCATTAGCTTGGTGTGACGAATATTTTGATATGTGTGATTGAATTAAAATATCAATGACATTTCTTAATAGTCCATGTTTAAGTTGTTGTGATTAGAGTTTAATGAGTATAACTAAGTTATATTAAGCGTGATTAACATGATAGTACATATTTTATTGTTGTATTAAAAGTTTAATGAGTGTAATTAGATAGTGCAAAACTTGATTAGTAATCTTTGATTACTACACTGAATGGTTTTATGTGATTTCTTAGGTGGTTCTAAGCTGAATTAGCATGATAATACAAGGTTAATTATTTTTAAGGAGTACAGTTAAACTCTATTAAGCTTGCTTAAGATGATAATCCATTTTGGATTGTTATGTGAATGAGGTATAATGCTGACATTTGTACAACTCATAAGAGTGTGATATGTTCAATTGACATGAATATGCAACATGATATGTCATAAGTGTCTAAGTGGTTGAAGCATGCATATGCATATCTTACAAGCAATAAATGAAGATACGAATGTTCCCATCATGGATGCCCAAGAAAGGATGAATGGACCATCGATCAACCGGTAATGTTATACGACTATCCAGAATGGTCTACTGGCCAATTAGTAATGTGCATGCATTCATGAGGTTATTAGATCATTAGATAGTCATAGAGTACTGCACTCATTCATGATCTCATTAAATCGTATGATATTGCTTAACGAAGTGGTAATATTACTTGTAAAAAACTATATGGTACTTACAGGTATTCATGAATATGTTTGGTAATTTGATGTTGCTTCTAATATGAATTGAAAAATAAGTTGAATTGCTTTTATTTTAATTAGTGAATGTTAATGTTTAAACTATGGATTGTCAACTTATTGAGCCATATAAGCTCACCCTTTTATTTCAACATTTCGGAGTAATAGAGTTATAGTTCAATGCTGAAAACCGTGATAGCACTAGAAATGTTTTTAAAGTTATACCCTTGGATAGAATGTATATAGTGGTCAACATATCTTGTAATTTTTTTTGATAGAGTTGCTTCAAGGGTATGAACTTAATTTCAAATCTTGTACGTGTGTAAGTGCAAGTAAAAAAAGTGGTAGTGGTAACTAAGTTTCTTATAATATAGTTTAGTCAGAATGATCAAATATAAATTGTCTTAATCATGTATTAGTGAATTAGAAGTGATTCAATACACTATGGTGTTTGAAACAAGATACACTCTTCGCAAAATCTTAGTTAATCGATCATGATTAGTCATGACCATGAATTACGCTAAAACTTGATTCGGGTCGTGACAAACTATTTATGGGTCTCTACATTTTCAATACTTTTTCTCGAGTGCGCACTATTTGACATTGACATATATTGGACTCTTAACTTATTCATAATCGAGTATTATTATTTGGACTTTGGTTCCATGTTTCACTAAAAAGAACCTCATTGTATTTTATAGACAAAAGAACCTCATTCTACACTATGTTTATACTAGACGTCGAACCCGTGTCACACACATAATTGTCAACTTCGTTATAAAATCATATTAATTTTATCTTATAATAATATTTTATATAATTTTATAATTATATATTATTTTTTTACAACATTGTTAATTCTTTTTGCAAAATATATCATGAATGAATATAATAAATTTACAATTAAAAGAAAGAAGATTAGAAAGTATTTATAATTGTAAAGGGTAATTATAGTATTAAGAGTGATTTTACAATTTCATCTTCATTTATCATTCTTTATTGGTTAAAAATATATTTATTAAAGGTATATTACAAAAATTACTAATCTTTATTTCTTTTTGAAAATATGAATGAGTGAAATTATGAGAAGTGATGGAATGATAATTCCCTTTTTTAAGGAAACATTATTTCATCAATTTAAGATAAAAGTTTACACCAATGTAATAAATATAATAAGTTTTATAAGTACAATCAAATCAGAAATATAAGAAAATAAAGCAAAAAAAGGATGTCAAACATTATATAATAAGAGTTTTAAAAGGGTTTTTTGGATTTTTTTTGTATTTCTTTAAATTTTTATTTAGTATTTGAATCTATATTTTACGATTTAAATTCTCTCATGAACCTACTGATTTGACTAATCTCTATTACTTTAAGCAAACACAAGATGTTTTGGTCTCATTTTTGTGTTCCAACATTGTCCTTCTCAAAGTTAAATAGTAATAGAATAATAGAATATTTATAAGAGATAAGAAAGGATGTTATTTTCAATCTGAAATTTCAATGTGCTTAACCATATTTTTAACTTCTTATGATTATTTTAATTGTTCACATGATTCTCTAAATAATCCCACGATTCTCTTAATAATCTAACTCCCTTATCCATTTTTATGATTTTCTTAACCATCTGATTCTCTTATCCATTTTCACGATTCTTTTGCCCTTTCTATCGCTCCTTTAAATTTCATTCTCATCTTGGTCCAAATTAATTTTGCAGTTTCGTTCATAATATCTCTCACAAATACAAGTGTAGCTACGATTGACGGAGGCTATTAAGGTAAGTGTAGTAGAGTTCCACCCTCTTCTCATTTCATATTTTCGGACAAATAATTCTAACTAAGATTCTGTTTAATCATTTATATTTTTGCTTTTTTCACTAATTTTCTTAAAAAACAAAAATCCGTGTATAGCACGGATCAATCTCTATTTTTATTTACTCAAGATGCCACCAAACAATACTAACATGATACACTCACTCATGAGATACCAGACTTCATCCTTGCCTTAGAAATTGGATTTCAATTATTAAAAAATTAACATTTAATTTTATTTGGTAAAATTTCTTATACTCATTTACTTTTATTTTCTATTGTTTATAAGGGTTGCTGGCGACCTTTATTTATTTGGGAAAAAACTGATTTCTCGAGAAGATAGGCATGCTGTTATGACCTTACAATATACTAAAAATAGACACGGACCGTACTATGTATGGAAATAAAATAAAAACAAACAAATGTTTAATACTGAGATGAATACGTGAAATTAAATCATTTATTTATAACATATTTTTATTTAATTCATCAATTAGAGTGTTAGGTAGAGCATTTTTAGTTGTCATTAGAGGATAATTATTTTGACAGTCCTATAAGTTTGTCATTTCTCCTAAGTCAATTCTATAAGTTTAAAAGTGACATTTTCAGTCCTAAATGTTTGCTCTGTTACACGTCTCAAGTCCGTTCCATGAATTTCCGTTAAATAGCCGTTGTCGTGTACTAACGGCGTTACTTTCTCTCATTTTTACCATTAATATTCTAATGTGGCAATGACACGTGGCAAGGTGGTTTGGGATAATTATATTGGCAGTCCTAAAAGTTTGTCATTTCTCCTAAGTCAGTCCTATAAGTTTAAAAGTTAACTTTTTAGTCCTAAATGTTTGTTCCGTTACACATGTAAAGTCCATTCCGTTACTTACCGTTAGATTACCGCCGGAATGTTATTAACGCCGTTAATTCTTCTTATTTTTATGTTAATTTGTCTAACTTGGCACATGAGTTAGTATTTTTCATACTAAATATATGACATGGCATCGAACTGTGTAGAAAAAATGTTATGGGACCCTAAATAAATTTTGAGTGATTTTCAAGATTTAAAAAAATTAGTACAAGAAATTGGTGTCATGACCCGACTCTCCAGCTAGATCAAAATCGATCTAATTGGTTTAAAAATAAAATAAATATAGTAGTCACAACTCAAAAAATCTTTAATCACTGTTGATTGAACACGGTAAGAAGAGCTTGCCAAAATAAATCAGATTAAAAATACCAAATCAGACATATCACCGCCACGTCAGACAAATTAATGGCAAAAAAAATATGATGGTTTAACGTTGTTAGTGACATATCAGTAATATATGATAGAATGGACTTAACATGTGTGATGGAGAAAACATTTAGGACTGAAAAGATCATTATAAAACTTATAGGACTGACTTAAAAAAAATAAACTTTTAGGACTACTGTTACAATTCTCAGACAATTCGTGTGCCACGTCAGAAGAGCAACGGTAAGTAAATAACATCGTTAGTCCACATCAGCGACTATTTAATGGAAATTCACGGAATGGACTTGAGACGTGTAACGAAACAAATATTTAAGACTGAAAAAGACACTTTTAAATTTATAGGATTGACTTAGAAGAAATGACAAACTTCTAGGACTGCCAAAATAATTATTCCTTTTCATTAATATACTATATCAATTTTATCTTTTTTAAGTTTACAATTTTAAATCGTTCATTTCAAAAACATAACAAGCTTTTATTGCTAAAATTATAGATACGGAGTGAAAAGGATAATCTAAACAATTACGAATATTTTAGTTGTTAAGATTGTAGATATAAAGTGAGAGGAAAATAACTAAAATTACTATTTTATCCTTAATTTAAATATTTTATAAAGTATATGCATATTATATATTTTAATATGTAAATTAAATTAAGGAAAAATGTGAAAAATGAAAAAGACATCAAATTTTTCAAATATTAGCATATAATAATATAGATCTTGCAAGCTATTATTAGTCTTCTTGTATAAAAGTTGAAAAAATCTCGACAGTATCGTATCTTGGCTTTAATTAAGCCACAGTGTCTTGGCACATCACATAGGGCGTTGTGGTGCTTATTCATGACTCGCCGAAGCGCTATATCTAAATTATAGTCAAGTTGCGGTACTGCCAAGATTTAATAAAAATTTTTCTAAAAGTTTACTGTATCTATTTAAAAAAAAGGTTTGCTTGTATCTAACGCAATATATTTCGAGTTAGGAGATTTATAATCCTAAATTAGATCATTAGCAAAAAAAATTTGGGAATGTAAGAGACAGATTTCGGTGCTTACCAGTTTAAATTTTGGGCTTTATCAATGAATTTTTCCAAGTACTTGAATTGAAGCTTAAAGCCCGTAGTGGTACCCTTTGCGGGAGTAGGACTGTGTCCAGATTGTCTTTCGAGCGTAAGAAATCCTCGTGGATAGAAAGAAAGGAGGAGTACACAGACCTGAAGGAGGCGTTGGGCGAGCCCTATAGCAGCAAGACCAGCAGCGCACCCCATTCCCTGGAGGTTGTAGCTGATCACATC
>JAOYND010118337.1:0-10394 GCA_025802135.1 Lagerstroemia fauriei | reverse complement strand
TCTTAACTTCCTTTCTTGAAAATATTCTTCCTCTTTATATCTGGTTGAGATATATTCCTTCAAATACTTTCCCTCTTAACATTTCAGCATAAATATATTTCTTGAAGCACTTGCACTCTTGATATTCAACTGAAATATATTTGCTGAGAATAATTTTTATCCTCCATTTGGGCTGCATATGTAATGACTTTGATATTGTGAATCCATAATCCCCACTTGTTAGCAACTTCACGCCCTTCAATCTTCTCGTTCAAGCTCTTGTCTCCAAATCAAGAGGACTATCATTTGCATTCTTCAAATCCATGCCTTGGATCACGTCAAGTTGAAGTGAGGACTTTTGCCTGTTCCTAAATATCCTCTCATCTCTCTTAGCCCATACAAAATAAATGTAACTTGTCCACAACAATCTGAGTAACACAGAGTCCAGACCACGAGTTCTACTAATCAAAATGACTTGATGCGTCTCCATATCCCACGATTCAACTGGTGGAGTGATGTTGAAGAGGGATAGGATGGTGTCCCAAATGACTCAAGTGGTCCTACAACTGAAGAAAAGGTGATTGGTGGACTCGGTTTCCTCATTGCAAAACATACATGATAAGGATGAAAGACTGGACCAAGTCGCAATTCGTTGTTTCGTTGGGGGAGTTTGTCTAGCAAGGCAAGCCAAGAGATGAATGGGTAGCATGGAACGTGGCCTGGAAACCAAATCATTTTGTGCCAATGAACTTCTGATTTTCTTGGGCGGAGAGAATCCCAAGCCAATTGCAAGGAGAATTTTGGGAGTGACTCTTAGGATATGACATCCTTTGAGGAGCGAGAGACTTTCGATTCTATGGAGGTTAATATCTCTCTCGCTTGTGGGTCACCACTTCTTGGCCATGTCCATTCACCATCTTTGAAAACAGCAGCAAGTTTCTCTCGAGGCTCAATAGAGGGAAAACATGCCTGGCCACGCTGACAATATACTGAGAGTGATCCAAACTCTGTCCAATTGTCATGCCAAAATGAGATATTTCTTCCATCACCAATTTTCCATCTGATGTGGGGGCGAGCAATTGATTGCATTTTCAATATCTTCCTCCAACTCCATGAGTCATTAGTTCTCTCTTTTACCTCCCAAAAACTTACGTGGGAATTATCTTGAAGAAATCTAAAGAGAAGGTGGCAGCTTAGGTACTTTTGAGGAGTTTGTTGCATATATTATTTTATTTTCCCTTTTTTTCCTATTTTGGCTACTTTGTGTTTTCCCCTTTTATCGTTTTTGCACCTGCACGTTACTAGAGCTATACCATGGAATTTCTTTAATGTTTTGTGTTTGTTGTCACTACTTTAAATAAAAAGTTTGTTCTTGGCACATTGTGGATGAAATTTCTCTCAATGTGAAAGATAGGTTGTGCCCATTTTATTGAAATATGTTATGTTTCATTGTTACAAATTGAAAAGACTTTAATTAATATAGGCTCTCCATATTGTTGAGAAATATATGCAAGATCAATTACAATTTCAATGAGAAAAGATCTATTGGTGAATATATCTTTTGGTCGAATTATCCAGCAGCATCTTCTGCAAAATAAAAACATGCTTTTGGTTCACTACTTACATTAGGAAATACCACACCTTTTATTGGATCTCTCTCATGCATCTTTTTTTAGTATCACATATGTGAAACTTATGGAGTTTTACTTCTTGAGAAAAGAAACATGTGGAGTTTTTACCTTTTTAGAGTATTAAGTTTATGGTATTCATTCCTTCCCTGGAGTTGGATGCAGCTATTGTTCACACCTCGAGCAATGGCAGTGGTTTTAGCCTACTAGTAAATAATGGCAGCACTCATTTGAAAGTTTCAGAAGTAAGGATTTATCATATGCCTTCAAATAGAAAGGACACCCCTCTGATGATTTTGACTCTTTTTTACTAACCTCCGTTACCCAAAGCTCGAAACTGCGGTGACTCATGTCCTCCAGGCACTGATAGAGGCCCAAGAGTCCGAATATAGAATGGCAGAGGAACGGCTACATGCTCAGAAAAATTACCTCCATAACCTGTACCAACAACTGGAGCATGAGACCTCTGAGCTAAGGGAGAAAGGATTATCTAATAACTCCAGTGATTTGGGAAACGCTATCTCAAAAAGAAAGGATCAGAGAAAGCAAGAGTATGAGAAACTCTTAGAGAGAAAGGAAGTGGCAAAAGGATTTGGAAGGACTTCGAAACGGATACTGAGGGGACATTTTGGTTTAGGATCGGAGAAAAGGCATGCAGAGGTAAATGGCTTTTTTTAAAAAAAATTGTGTCAGATAACAACTTTTTTGTAATTTGCAATCTTATATTACAATAAATTGTACACCATGCATTACGGTGTTTGGTTGCAAAGTTTATTCTAAAAACTTAAAACTTTTAACAAGTGTGGTGGATTACAACCAACTTTACAATAATTTTGATCTTACTCACTGGATTTTGCGACAAACTCAGTGCACTTACCAAACACAACTTATTAGACTTCAACTTATCATCCAAGAAAATTTTTATCCTAGTTTAAATTTTTATTGTAATTTTAAAATTCTCCATACCAAGCGCTCCCTGCTATAGATTTATACTCCATGTGGATTCCCGG
The DNA here is from genome assembly GCA_025802135.1 of Lagerstroemia fauriei. Classification (NCBI taxonomy): domain Eukaryota; kingdom Viridiplantae; phylum Streptophyta; class Magnoliopsida; order Myrtales; family Lythraceae; genus Lagerstroemia; species Lagerstroemia fauriei. Next base: position 7,777 of record JAOYND010118337.1, on the reverse strand, counting down.
TGCCCATTGAAGAATACATGATCGGATATGATGTGTTTAGGATTTTCAATTCCAGTCTTGGATTAACATCGAGTTGTGGGTTGATCAATATTGTGGTTTGCTTAGGAGATCAGTAGGTAGGGAGAGAGTCTATCAATGGACTTCTTAGTTTAGACATAGCACTTTCGCAGCATTTCACTTGAAATGAAGAACCTGAGCTAGTCCTGGGCAAGAGCAGACAAATTGTTTCTCCTTAGGTTAGCCACTTATAGTTTGAACTTGATTTGAGGAGACAGTTTTGATTCATATGTGCACTTATGGTTGTGTGTAAGCATTTTTCGTGCATTGCATATATTGAGAGGTGTGGAGGTTTATGTGAGAGAAGGTTACAGAGAGTTATGGGGTTTTATGAAAGGTTATAGAGAAGTAAGATGACAATCAATAACCTTCCAAATTCGAGGGCTGAAAATATGGTTTGGAGGGTTATGGATTAATATCTTGCCTCTAAAACCTCCATAGCTTTCCTATTTTCATTCCCAAATAAGGATTGCACTTAACTCTCCTTTTTTTTTGGCAAAGCCAAATAGAGTTCAAATCCCAAGGGTAAGCTTAAGTAGATAGGATGTGCATACGTATGAATTCATGAGGTCGGAGATTCAATTTTTTCCTTAAGCGTGTAACCCTTGATGAGGCCACTCATACATGTGTCTTGCACATGGATTTAGCTGATCTTCTGAAACCACTAATACACCGCCCATTATAATCACGAGGGAGGGATCCACCTCATTAATATCTATCACTTTTTCGCTTTATTTAGGGCCACATATAAAGTATAGTAATTTGCAGCTCATTAGAGACATACATCATGTAGCCTATGTGACACAGCGGCCGTTAAGATCAAAGGGAGCTCTCAATGACAGAGCTCATCAACAAAAATTTAGGGTATTTGTTTCTCAGAATGGAAGCTGCTGTCTTTAGCCCCCAGCTCTCTCTATTAATAATCAGTTAATATAAAACACAACGTTTCTAACAAATACTAAAACATAATCAAAACGGTACAGTTTTGTGGTTCAGCCACTTAGAGGAAAAAGAAAGAAACAGAGTAAAAAATTCGTTGCTCCTCTGTTATTATGTTGCATCATTCCTCCTCACCATGAGAATAACTCATCTCCGAGTTCACTTTGCGAGTTGGGGCATCATCAGGAGGATAATACTCGTTGAGATCAGCCACGTTGAAGGTGTTGGAGATCTGTAATTCTGCTGGAAGCTCCACAATATATGAATTGTCATTCACCTTATGGATGATCCGGCACGGGCCAATTCTTCGAACATGTAGTTTATGGTAAGTTCCTGCAGGTAACCTGTCTTTTCGGAGGTGAACCATGACTAGATCCCCCACATCGAAAAGCTTTTCTCGTCGATGACGATCAGCCCTAGCCTTGTATCGATCATTGGCTTGTTCAAGCCTGCGTTTTACATCCTGGTGCAGTTGTGCAATCTGCTCTACAAAATCTGCAGCTGGTTTGCTTTTCGGATTTGGGACAACTACAAGGTCGATTAGTTGATCTAGAGCCTTCGTGTAGACGATGGCGAAGGGCGAGCGGCCTGTGGAGCAATTAGGCATGCTGTTATAAGCAAATTCAAATTGAGGAAGGGCGAGATCCCAGCTCTTCGGGTGATCCCCAGTCACACATCGAAGCATATTTCCGAGGGAGCGATTAACCACTTCCGTTTGACCATCGGTTTGAGGATGACACGTGCTACTGAACTGCAAAGTGGTGTTGAGGCGCTGCCATAATACCCTCTAGAAATGACCCACAAACTTAACATCCTAGTTAGAAGTGATCGAACAAGGAATCCCGTGCAAGCGGACAACTTCGTCAAAGAACAACTTGGCCACATAGCTGGCATCAGATGCCTTCTTACAGGGTAGGAAGTGAGCCATTTTAGAAAATCGATCCACAATCACAAACGTTGAATCAATGTGCCGAGGAGTCTTCGGAAGACCCAGGACAAAGTCCATTGTAAGGTCCTGCCAAATGTTGTATGGTAGGGGTAAGGGCGTATATAGCCACGTATTTTGCACGGTCCCCTTAGCTTGCTAGCACGTCCCACATCTTTTGACAAACTTTTCAACCTGTTTCCTGAATTGTGGCCAATGATCTTTCAGCCAGAACACTCAGAGTCTTATCCCGCCTCGGATGAGCAGCTATTCCGTTTGCATGAACCTCTCAAATGCATTGTTCCCTTAAAGAGGATCGAGGAAGACACGAGGAATTGCCATTGAAAAGATATCCTTGTATCAATTGGTAGTCAAGAGGTGGCACACCTTTCATACATTGCTTCTAAATTTTTCGAAAATCCTCATCAGCTGCATATAGATCAAGTAAGGCCTCAAATCCAGTAATTTCATTCTTGAAGGTGACCAGAAGGTGGGTATGCCTACTTGAGCATCTGCAACCGTGTTTTTAACCCCTGCTCGATGCCGAAAGACAAAGGTAAATTTTTGAAGGAATAGAACCCACCGGGCATGCATCTGACTTAAGTTCTTTTGCGAGTTCAAAAACTGTAAAGCATGGTGGTCGCAGTGGAGGACAAATTCCTTGAATATGAGGAAGTGTTCCCAATGGTGTAGTGCACAAATGACAGCAAAAAGCTTCTGCTGATACACCGTCCACCTTTTTCACGCCTCATTCAACTTTTCGCCAAAAACTCCACTGGGCATCCCTCCTAGACCAGCACAGCCCCAATTCTAGTCATGCTTGCATCAGTCGTTACCTCAAAAACTTTATCAAAATCAGGGAGAGCGAGAACCGGGGCATGAGTGAGCAGACGCTTGAGCAGGGTGAAGCTTTGTTCCTAGGGTTCGGCCCACATGAATCTTCCCCTTTTGAGGCAATCTGTGAGTGGGGTAGCTATGGTATTGAAATTCCGAACAAACCTCCGATTAAAAAGTGGCAAGACCATGGAAAGTAAGCTCGTGGATGGTACAGGGAGCGGGCCATTCCTCGATGGCTTGTATCTTTTGTCTATCAACATGGATGCCCTGCGAGCTGATCACATATCCGAGGAACAAGATCTGATCACTGAGGAAACAACATTTCTTGGCGTTGAGATAGAGTTTATTGCTCCGCAGGGTATCAAAGACTTGCCGTAGATGCTCCAGATGTTCCTGTCTCATCTTGCTGAAAACCAAAATGTCATCGAAATAAACCACAACAAATTTACCAATAAATGCCTTTAGTACCTCATTCATTAGTCACATGAAGGTGCTGGGGGCGTTACTCAACCCAGATGGCATCACAAGCCACTCGTAAAGCCCTTCTCACGTTTTAAAAGCCGTCTTCCATTCGTAAAAGTTGTTTTCATAATAAATCATCAACAATGACCTGCAAAATTTCATGTTCTTTTGGGCTCATTCGATAGTGTGACAAATTCGGAAGGCTTGCTCCCAGTTGTAAGTTGATTTGATGTTGAATGCTCCTCAGAGGAGGTAGTTCTTAGAGCAGATCTGTGGAGATTACATCCTCATAAGAATTCAACAAATGTTGGATTTCATCAGGGAGCTCCTCATTCACGCCTCCCTCTTCCTTAATGACCAGTGCAATCAGGAAACGACTTTCCATGATGGCTTGATTGAATTGTGTAGCATTGACAGTCAGGAGAAGCTCGGGTTTAGTGGTAGGACTCGGTGATATTGGCAGTTCAAGCACCAAAGGAAGTAACATGATTTTATGGCCTTTCCATACAAACGAGTAGGTGTTTTCCCTACCTTTGTGAACCACATTACGGTCAAATTGCCAAGGTCTTCCGAGTATGACACAGTTCGCATCCATATCAAGCACATCACACGTCACCTCATCTTGATAGCTCTTCCCCATCGATAACGGCACACGACAAACTTCAGTCACTTTCGAATCAACTCCTCGCCTAATCTAGCCCACTTTATACAGTTGTGGGTGCTTCTCAGTATTCAGCTTAAGGGCCTTTGCTAATGCTCGTGAGACGATGTTTTCCGTGCTCCCGCTATCCACAATCAAATCACACACCTTCTGTTTTATAGTGCAACGGGTTCGAAAGATACAATTCCTTTGGGATGGGCTCGGTTGACGTGGTGTAAGCAACACCTTTTCAATGATACAAACAACTCGTTCGCCCTCATCTCCAGGTACCAGTTCGATATCTTCAAATTCATCACACAATGGGTCAGTGTCCAGGACTTCATCTCCCAATTCATGCTCATGGGCACCATCAATCAAAGCCAAAGGTCTCCTATTAGGGCACTCATTCGACCTATGGCCCGGCTCATGGAAACGAAAACATCGCCCTGGCATTGGTATTGCGTATGGGTTGGGAGGTCGAGTTGCAGCTTGGGGTGGTCTTCCAACTGCTGGGGCTGCATCTGCAGTTCTCCGATGCAAACCAACGTCATCCTTCGAAGTCCCTGGAGGAATCAATTTCCTTTGTTCCCCTTCTCCTTCATGTAAGTTCCTCCTACCTTGGGGCTGCTTTGAACTCAACTTAGTTATTTGAAGCTTGGCTCTATATGCGAGGTTCACCGCATTAAGTAGAGTCCAAATGGATTTGAGGGCGAGCTGATCCTGGATAGCTTCTTTCAGGCCTCCAACATAACGAGCCACCTATTAGTATTCACTCTCGGTTAGATCTACCCGAGCCCCTAAACGATAGAATTCCTTCGTATAGTCAGCGACACTATGATTTCGCTGTTGACATTGCTGCAGTTGCTGATACAAAATTTGCTCATAGTCGGACGGAAGAAACCGAGCCTTGAGCAGCCGTTTCATCTTCGGCCAAGATCGGACTAGGGTCTTTCCCTCTTGCCTCCTGTTGTACTGGAGTTGCTCCCACCAAGCCGACACCCTGGCCTTTAGTTTGTAAGCCACAATCTTCACCCTCTACCTTCTTCTATTTCTGCGTAATCAAAGAAGTTCTACACGGTACAAATCCAATCCAAGAAATCTTCAATGTGGAGTAGACCATCAAAAGTCGGGAGGTCGATTTTAATCTTGAAATCCTTGTGGATCAGGTGGGGAGCATTACGGTAGCATCCCGCTCGTCGTCTCCTGCCCATAATGAGATCTTCAATGTCCCCATCACTATCTGACTCTAATGCGGGGGCTCGAAGTGGAGGCATCGGTTGTCGTTCTTTGTCCAACCCTTCAGACGAACTGTGTGGGTCGAGTGGTGGAGGTTGTCTTTGATGGATGGTGGCCATGCTCCCCTGTCGGCAACTCTCGAGCAACTTCACAAGGTCTTTTCGGAGCAGGTCGCTGGTTCACCAAAGGGCCTTGAGCAAGCTGAGTCAAAGCTTGTTGCATTTCGGTAGCGAAATGATCGAGCTTTTGGTTCAGCTCACCGATGGCCGCCCAAAGGGCCTTCACATCATGGTCTTCGCCATCGGTGCGGTGGCCACTGCTTTCTTTGCCAGCCATCATCACCAGTGGAAAGCTGCTGGCTCTGATACTAGTAATGACGCAGCGGCCGTTAGGATCAAAGGGAGCTCTCGATGACAGAGCTCATCAACGAAAATTTAGGGTATTTGTTTCTTAGAATGGAAGCTGCTGTCTTCAGCCCCTAGCTCTCTCTATTAATAATCACTTAATATAAAACGTAGCATTTGTAACATATACTAAAACATAACCAAAACGGTACAGTTTTGTGGCTCGGCCACTTAGAGGAAAAAGAAAGAAACAGAGTCCCAAAACAAAGTAAAAACTTCATTGCTCCTATTTTTTTATGCTGCATCACTCTGGTTAGGCTTTTCCTTGTTGAATACTCCTGCGTTTCATTATTTCCACAAGTGGCCTTCTTGGACTAAGGGATTCCAAGCTTTCGCCCAAAAAGGATTCCTACCGAGCATGCTTTGAACAAATGCTCAATAGACTCCCCACGTGCATTGCAAATTACATATTTTGGGTTAATACCGATGCTCCAATGAGCTAGGTGGGTTGTTGTGAATAGCTTGCCATGACAACATAACCATAGGAAATATTGGATCTTGGGGTGTGTACTGATTCTCCAAATGCAATTCCATCTCTCATCCTTTAAATTCGGGTCCCACCCACAAGCCAAATAGTAAGCAGACTTCGTGGAGAAGTATCCATTTAAGCAATACTTCCACATGAAAATATCATTAAAATCATCTAATATGCCTGTTGGGATACAAACTATGTGGTCCCCTATACTTGGGGGAGTTCAAAGGATAAATTCAAAAAATTCCACCCCTTAGGGTCTTTTATATTCGCCACCTATAAGAAAAGTTCATCCCTCATTAAAGGACCATGGATTAGCCTGTGTAATGGGCCATTTCGCACCGATGTGTCACACCATATCTTCATCTGCCTGCCATAGCCAACAACCCATTTGGTACCTAGGTTGCATAGATATCTAACCCATGTGAGAGCTGAATGATTCAGGGAGTTCGCTGGGTCCACAGGGTCACTATGCTAGCTCAAGTACTTGGCGCTCAGGATCTAGGTCCAAGGACGCCACACCCTATAAGCCCTCCAAGCAAAACTAACCCCAAATTTCTTGTGGAACGGTTACTGCAACCCAATTGACAACATGTAACCTCCTTTGTCCCTATTCATTCGGTTCAGTGACAGGCACACTTTCTGGGGCAACAAGGTACATGTTAATGCCATAGAAGTTATACTTTACACACACTTTTAGACCTTAAAATTGAACTAAGAACATGCATTCCACTTGTTATTTTTGTTCAATTAGGCTGAATTTTGAGTATCTATGTTTTGAGGAGGGTTAATATCCATAGTCTAAGTTCTCTGGATGTTGTGCAGGATTTTCTCAATATAAAATATATCAAATAAGATGTCAACGGAAAGCTCATCGAGTTAGGAGTCCAACGCATCAAACTGTACATGATTCGAAGCAAAAATGAGGAAGTTATGGCCAAACAAAGAAAACTGCACAGAATCAGAGCACACCGCGGTGGTGCAAGGCTGCACCACGTTAGCATGGACTCCCAGCGCAAATAGCAGCCTAGAAGCCCAATCCAGCACCCATGAAGTCCAGCTCACAATGGTTAGGAATCCATCCCACCGCAGTGGTCCAACTTTCGAATTTGGACTTGGGCTTTTGTGGGCTGATCCATGGGCCCCTTGTGAAGAGGATAATGGTCGGAAATTGTCAAAGAAGGCTGCTGAGCCGCCCTGCAAGCCCGCCAACTAGAGCAAGTGGCACAAGTGGACATGAGGCTTTTTGCCTATAAAAGGACCCCTCCACCTTCACAACCAAACACACCAGAATACCATAACCTCTCATCACAGAGCAGAGAAACTGCTGGTCCTAATTCAAAGAGTTGAAGAATCATTGGAGTAAAGTTACAAAGTCCCGGACGTCAGAGCAAGGATCGTGGGGGAGGAGCCAAGGCATCGAGCTCATCTTTTGTGTTTTAGATTCCATCTTCTTTTGTTTCCTTCTCTTTCATTTTGGTTTCATATTTTTCAATCCGATGACCATGTACTTTAACTCAACTATGTCCGGCTAGTTTCATTTTCTAGGATAGTAAGTAGATCTTAGTGTTTATTTCATCCATGTATTGAACTTGTGTGTCCCGGGTCGATGTGAGTGTTCTATTTCCTTTGTTTACTATACGCCATGCGTTTATGGATGTTTGACCAACTTGATAAATCGATCTAAGGAACGGCAAGGAGCCACAAGAGTGAGAATCCCGTTGCCTAAGTAAACATAGCCTAGAAATAATCTTACTGAGAAGTAGAATTAGTCATTCTAAAAGATAGAAGATACGCGTGAAAAG
>JAOYND010118230.1:0-10395 GCA_025802135.1 Lagerstroemia fauriei | reverse complement strand
CCCTAAAATAAGTAATAATCCCTCTTTTAGTGGGGCAAAAAGTATTCAATAGAACACACACGAATCATCTTTTTTAAGAAACAAACGCTATCATAAATTAATTAATCTTAATTTTGTAATAATTAAGTGGGTCTTCCTCCATATAATAACTACAAGGAAAATCATAGCTTCTTATTTTGGAAAAAATTTTTTGAGGTGATATTACCCCATCACGTACCGAGGGAAAATATCAGTTAAATTATAACAAACAAGTAAATTTATATTAATTACTCGAGAACATTATCAAAATTTAAACTAATTAGAACAGTTTAATTAAAATTTACTTACTATATCATTATGAGGTAAAATTAGCTAACATTTTATCTTATTTTGGAGCTACCTGCCATGTGGTTTGAATAGTATATATTAGTAGTATTCACCGGATTTTCAGTATCGAATTCGAAACCAAACAAGATAAGAGCAATATATTTGTTACGTTCCATCATCTCGTGAAAATTTCTTTTCCTGTTAATAGTAATGGGAAATGGTGTGTGGCTGATTTCCGCTCTGTGTATTTCGCATTATTAGTGTCCTCCCATCTATCTAGTAAGTAAATTGACTGGCTATAAAGAGTTTTTCTTTTCCCATACGGTGGGCAAAGTCTATTTATATCGACCGGTCGGTGGCTGGCACACGGTTTCATAGAGGTTAGGCTACCTTGCTTTGTATTAGGATGTATTTGTCACATATCCCTTGCAATGCAATATTAACTGGTTGCCATGTGCTGGAAAGAATCTAAACCTCAACGAAATGACTGTGCCTCTCTGTATGAATACCCTATGCCTATTCTGCCCCCTCCCAAGTCCAATCCATCAATGAACAAACCGAAAAAAAATAGAGAAATCTTAAGTTTGAAGGAGACCTGTCTGGCCATACTTTTAGGGTAACCCATACATACATTATACATACCCAACCCATCTTAACCCATGCATGCCCCCTGCCCACCCTCTCCCTCTCTCCTGCCCTCCATTTTTGGATTATATATCGTAAATGCACCCACCCAACCAATCCTTCCTCACCTAGGATAAAATCGTGAAGACAACACAAATCATCCCACGTTTCAAGAAACAAACACTGTCCTGAATTAATTAATATTAATTAGGTACATAGTTAGGTCTCCCAAAAATAATGACTTTGTGAAATGACAAAAATGACAAAATCCACGGGGAGAGGTGGATTTCGCTGACATTGTTCGGGACGCCAGAATTCTACTAACATCATAGACCTAGTGCAGATAGATCCTCGGCAAAGATGTCACAATTTGAATACGATGGATTGCACATCACTAGTGACAGCCAAGTTGAGGTCGGCCATATGGTGGCCGAGGACTACTGCAAAGCTGGATATTGCTATGCATAATAATAGGACCCTCATCACTGCCGTAACTATGCTTGTCTCCAATCGTAGAACTAATACCACTTTCCCAGACCAACTCACTCCATTATCAGATATCGATAATGTCATTACGTTAAACACTATGATGCAATGGAAGTAAGAAATGAAAATATATGTGTTCGTGGGAGCTCCATTTTATTTATTTGATTTCTCGTTTTCGTTTGCTCGTTGTGAAGTATCTTTTTCGGTAGTTATATCTGACTCTTGCCATTCCTCTGATCTTGGGAAGTTATATTTGCCTATTTTAATACAAGAAAATTTTCATGTAGAAAGTTATAATATGCAATATGTAACTACATATTACATATTATGTAAGTACATATGTACTTCTTACATATATGTAGTTACATAATGTAATATGTACTTACATATATGTGGTTACATAATATGTACTTATATAATATGTACTTACATATATGTATTCTTCTTGAGCTGCTGCGTACTCGGGTTCATCTTGTCGGACTTTGACTCCCTATTGCCGAAGAAGATTATCAAGCTGTTCAGCTGCAGCTGTGTCATCACTGTCGCCTTCTTCTCAAAGTTGAAGCCCCCCATCTTCAAGGTTGCATTTGCCTCGCTGCAATCCCGATTGGGAGGCCGGACCTACTTATTTTAATGGTATTTTCAATTTCTACTTCCTTGCAAACTTTGCTTATTTAGCTTTGTTTTGTTTACTGATATGAACTATTAGTAACCAGTTTCATATTGATTTATTTCAGATAAACATACCAAAGTGGGAGGCATGGTTCGCGGATATTGTTCGAGATGCTCAAAATAATATTAAGCTCCTAAATCTACAAATGATAGATCCTCATCTAGATTTCCCGTATGAGGCCGACAAGATGCACATCAACAGCACTGGGGAAGTTACGATCGGCACATTGGTGGCCGAGAAATACTGCAGTGCTGAGTATTGCAGTTGATTATCATAGGGCAGCAAGAGAAAATAATCCATGTATCTAGTGTCATCTTTAATTAAAGATGTTTGTTGGCAAAGAGATGATTTCAGTAGACTATAGATATGAATAAATCTTGTCAATGCATGTCTTTTGTAGTTGGACTCTATTTCCATCAAATATGAAATCTCAAAAGATAAGTTTATGAAGTGCACTGTGGATCATTGTGTGATTTGAAAGTCATAGAGTGGTTAAAGTGTTTTCATCCATTGACCGGTGCTATGTTTTCTAAGTGCTTGATGACCAGCTTTTATGACAAAGAGAAAACGACTGAGATTCTTGGAAGAATTAACCAATCTTCTTTGCGATGAATGGAGTTGAAGGAAGGAGATAGAGGTATCAGCACAGCCTAGAATACATTGTAACGATTGGTCAAATGAGAAATTTAACCTACTTTGGAAATCCATTGGCTATGATTTTTGATATTGTTCAGAAGAATCGGTTGTATTACTTCTGTAAAGCTTAGAAAGAGACAGGAATTATAATGTCTCGCACATAGAGACTATTGTATATTGATGTATATATACTGATGTACGTGAGTCTATACATGGTAATGTAAGATACAGAAAAGGGAAATACAATTAGCTGAGATTGCTCGAGATCATGCTAAAATCTCTCAATAACAGCCTACCAAATTACTGTCTATTACTCCCCCGCAAGTCCAATGGGTAGGAATCACATTGTACTTGGATCAAATGTCTGGAAAGCGAGAAGAAGGTGGACCCTTAGTGAGCGTATCAGCTAATTGGTCATTGGAATTGATAAAATGAATGGCTAATTCCTTCTTGAGAATTCGTTCACGAACAAAGTGGTAGTCGATTTCAATGTGCTTGGTGCGGGCATGAAAGACTGGATTTGCGGTGAGATAGATGGCAGACACATTATCACACCAGAGCATTGGAGCTTGTCAGAGAAAGACGCCTAGTTCACACAAAAGAGACGGTAACCAAATTATTTTGGACGTTGCATTGGCAAGGCTCTTGTATTCTGATTCCGTACTGGACCGTGCAATAGTATGTTGTTTCTTAAAGCTTCAAGATATTGGATTCGGGCCAAGTTATGTCATAAAACCACTGACTGATCGTCAATTATCAAGACAGCCTGCCCAGTCCGCATCAGAAAATCCATGAAGGGAAGATATGGAGCTAGGATGGATTCGCCTGTCTTGGTCAACATGAATCTCATGGTCACGGTCGCTTATTCTATGTCATAGTCACATACTCCTTTATCAAGTTTCCCGAAGTGGTCGTCACAAAAATGCCAAGAAAGGTGTAGTCTTCCAGATTCATAGAAGATAATCATCGGCAACAAAGACCGCTCCATGCGCTCTTGCCCTCTCGACCTCTTGAAACTGCCCATCAACTGTTGTGCCGGTGCTGTTTTGGCAGAAGACTACTATTGAGATTTGATTTTATTCTTTTATAAAATAATATTTTAGATATCGAGTTGATACGGTTGTTGAGATATTTGAATTTTAGTTAGATTCTCCATTTCTTTATTTTATTTATCACTTAGTCTATTAATAGTTCAAATTTGCTATTGTAATCGTTGAGTCATTCATTAATGAAATATCTATTACTCCCGTGAGTTCGGCATTCGAGTCAACACGTTCTCTCTACCTTCTCATACGCTTTCCAAATTATTTTTAAAATTTAACATGTTATCAAAGTAGGTTGATCTTGAGGAATTTGTTGTCCGCTGTGCTATCAATTTATCAGAGCATGTTGATCTAGACGAATACATTGTCCATTGTAGTTATGATTTATCAAGATGGATTGTGGTCTGGGAAGTTTAAAGCTATGGAATAATATGCAAAAACCGCTATGCCGGCAAGATATAAAACGACTATTGATGAGTGTTGACCGGTATGCCAGCGGGATATAAAGTAGCTATTGATATGTGCTGACCGCTATGCCAACGGGATATAAAACAACTATTGACGGGGATTGACCGCTTTGCCAGCGGAATATAAAATGGAAATTGATAATTTTTCAAAAGATTATACAAAGGTTGTTGGCTGCGCACCGGAGCAGTGGACCAGAGTCATGCTTTGAAGATCAAAGTTCAAGATGTGCATTTCACGGAGTTGCATGCTAATCTTGGAGGGGAGTGTTGAGATTTCATTTTATTCTTTTAGAAAATAATATTTTAGATATCGAGTTGATATAGTTGTTGAGATATTTAATTATCTGTCAGATCCTCTATTTTTTTTATTTTATTTATCATTTACTCTATAAATGTTTAGTTTGCTATTGTAATCGTTGAGTAATTCATTAATAAAATATTTATTACTCCCGTGAGTTCGGCTTTCGGATCAGCATGTTCTCTCTACCTTCTCATACGCTCTTCTGAATTATTTCTTAAATTTGACAACTACCTTTCCTGCAACTTCGTTACGATCCAATGAAGAAGATCGGCAAGTCGCTTTGCTTATGTTCGCCTCTTCGTAGAGTATTTGCGCATTCGTTATGTAAACACTCGCTGGCTAATACGATGTACCTTCCCCATTTCCGAATGTCATTGTAGAGATGAAGCTTCTGTCAACAGTTCCCGCTCCTACGGTCACGATCCAGGGAGCCGTATTATGCGTCGGATTGCATGCCCCGTCGTTTCCAGTAGCATAGACAACAGTAATACCATTCTCGACAGCAGAGAGTGATGCGACAGCGATCACATCTTTAGAGTATGGAGACGGGTCGAATCCCAAGGACAATGACATGATATGGACTCCATCTGCAATTGTCTGGTCCATCCCGGCAAGCACATCGGTCGCTGCAAACTCCAACGTGTCCGTAGCGAAGAGCACGTTGTCCATAGCCAAGCGTGCCGCCGGTGCTACTCCCTGGGCAGTGCCATGAGCGTACCCAAAGTGATTAACATAGAGCACGTGAGCCCCGGCAGCTGTGGAAGATGTGTGTGTGTGTGCCGTGGCCCATGAAGTCTCTTCATGAATCGTAGTCGAAATCTCCGATCTCCTGCCTGCTGCTATGAGCCCCTTGTTGAAGAACCGAGCCCCGATCAACTTGTTGTTACAGGCAGACGGGCTTAATGCGGTTCCGTTCTTGCACTCACCCTCCCACCTCTCCAGTGCCGGCAGCATTCCTCTATCGCTGAAGCTCTCGCTCTCCGATGACACACCGGTGTCGATTATCCCTACAATCACATCCTTTCCATAAGACGACACCGGCCATATCCCCGAACTCGGTTTTAGGCAAGGGAACTCGCCTGTGTGGGTGGTGTAGAGCCTCCCGAACGACTCCGTATGTGCCGAGGTGCGTCGGAGATTCCTCGATCATGGACAACTGGGCCGACGTCAGTCTAGCTCATAAGCCGTGCATTACGTGGTTGTATGTGTATAGCAGCGTACCGGCAGCACCATGGTCATCGGGAGCCGATGGCAGGGCTTCCAGGATGGATCGGTGCCACGACTCATGGGTGGAGAAGGTCGAGGGCTTCCCATGTGAGTCATATACGTCTGACGCTCTAAAGGCTCGGGCACCGTGTTACGAGCTTTTCATCAAAACAGTCTTTTTTTTTTTTTTCATTTTATAAATATTTCTCAAACTAGTGTTCCGTGAAATCTATTTCTCATTCCAGTCTTAGTATTACTATATGACGATTATTAAAAAAAATTGCGGATGTGGTGAATATAAAAATAAAAAAAGAGTTATTGTGGCAAGAACCCAATTGAATTTCCAGCAAATACATTTTCTAACTCAATCCTTATGTATTTTTCAATTCATTTATAGTGGAACATTGTAGTTATTTATATTAGATTTACTAGTTTAGTGTAAAAACGGTTTGTGTCAAATGGTTCTTTCTTTGTATAAATTATCGGGATCCAACCTTTTCATATCGTTTTTTCAAACCCAAAAACCATATACATAACTATTTAAGTAATAAAAGACCAACTACTAACAGTACAATTTTCTCGCATGCTTTCTTCTGATCCTGAATTTCAATATTATGATAAAATTAAATGTCAAAAATAAAAAAAATAAAATTCATATACTAAATAAAAATTATTGATATTCAAGTTGAAAAAACATCATATTTATCATCAAAATCCAACAATAATATAAATTGTTGAAATGTGATATTTTTTTCGGTCTAAACTGAAATATGATATTTTATTTTCACATGAATCTGGTTAGTCTCCATCCCCTCTGGGTTTTTTGGTTGACACGCGAATTTCTTGGGCCGATTTTTATAGGTCTTGGAAACCGTTTGAACTTTTTAAAGAATCCATAAAATCGATTTTTTGTTCTTGGTCTTGAGTATTTCTTTTAGCTGTCCAACGACAAAGCTAAGAAGACGACCCTCTCAATATGATCTATCTCACAATAAAACAATTCCATGGAAAAACTGATTGAGAGAAATGGTGGAATCGATCGATGTCTATTTCCTCCATCTCCATATGCTGTCCACTCTGTGATCAGAGCCCACCCATTCTCAAAGCCTTTTTTTGATGTCCCGTTGATTTTGGGCCACTAGCCCGAGAGGATGAGGTCAAACCTGGCCCTAAACTAAAGCTGCCATGGCCATGGGCTCTTTCACTTTGCCTTCCCCGTGCAATTCCATCAGCAAACTCTGATTCCTTCCCTTTGGTTATCGATGTCCCACCAAATTCTCTTCTTATAATTAATGTTGTAAGTTGTAAAGGTTCATAATCTGATGTCTCGTGACACGTGGATTCCACCTTCTCCTCCTGTATACAGAAGAAGAACCTCAATGTCTAAATCGACTAGCACGAAGAGCATACGTAGGATCAAGAAAAAACAAGTATATATAGATGATGCATATGACCAGGATTGAAATTCATTCAACTCGCTTAAGTTGTTGAACATTAATTCAATCTAGGGTTTTAAACCCTAATTCTGATCCTTTTACATGTGTGGCACACTATTTTCTTATTAATAGATGTTTGACCTATATACTGCCATTAATGTATGTATATTCCTAAGAATTATCGTACGTTCTTCTAATTTCCTCCATTTGCTGCCCTTTTTTTTGTTTTGGTTGCAAGGCTTGGAATATGTTTCATATTATTATTAATCAAAAGAACTAAATACTACTAATAGATAGAATGCTCTAACTAATTACAAACCAATCCCTACTTGTCATATTTTATCCCTTCTTTTCTAGGTAGAGTGTATTGGAACCAACAAATACTTAAACGACTAAGAAATTATGATGTATTTAAGTTTGAATCAGATCGGTCAAGTTAGGGATAAGTTTATGAAGTGTTTTGTGGATCACCGTGTGATTTGAAGTGATTGAGTGGTTAAGGAGTTTTATCGGTGCTGTGTTTTGAGTGCCTGATGACCGGCTTTTATGACAAGGAGAAAACGACTGGGATACTTGGAGGAATTAACCAATCTTCTTTGCGACCAATGAAATTAAAGGAAGGAAGGAAACAGAGGTATCAGCAGAGCCTATAGAATACATTGTAAATTTCTCCTACTTTGGAACTCCACTGGCTGTTCTTTGTGATATTGTTCAAAAGAATCAGTTGAATTACTTATCTTAGGTTTCTGTCAAGGATATTAAGTTTTCCGATCCTAGGTCGTGTTCTGAGACAATTTGACCTCTTATTGCTGCATGGAAGGTTACTGAAGCAGGTCACTTAGAAAGGACCACGATGGGGGCTTGACATTACATGGTTTTGTTGATCAACCCACTTGAGGAAGCCGGATGTGACTCCTGAAACGTTCCCATAGATCTCTAAGCTCATCGTAATGCTTTGCTTTTGATTCTTCTAGCTAAATGTGAGGACGATAGGGTCCACAATTGCCTTCATCCCATTCAGGATTTCCAAGACCAATCGATAAATGGACAAGGACTCGGGTCCCATGTTCATGACCACGCTGGTGAAGTTCTTGGCTTTTGGAGCGCCAGGCTGATCATTAAACACAGCCATGAAACAAGGGTAGTTTAGATCCTCATTTACTTGGCTGTAGTTCCACTTGCTGCTCCTGAGGATGGTGCTCATTTGCCTCTCGGTGTACCTGAGGCTACAGAGGTACTCGATGTAGTCTTGCAAGATCATACACGAGCCCTGGGTCCATAGCCTTATTCAGGTTTATATGGCATGCCCCAAAGTCTAATGGAGTGTATTCCATGGTCATGATAGCTGATCGGATTCTAGCCGGGTCACAGTCAGGATGGGCTGCCTTCAGCAGAGCCGCAGCCCTGGCAACATGTGGAGCGGCCATGGATGTGGCCGAGTGGAGAGCAACCTTTGCGAGGACATCTATTTCTAGAGCCAAAATGTCCAGCTTCAGGATTCTAGGGTTTATCGGGTCGGGTCCCCTGGACGAGAAGCTAGCTACTTGGGGTGCTCGAATCTCGCCCGTCTTGGTCAGCACGAATCTCACGGTTGCGGTAGCATTATTCTCCGTCCCAGTCACATACCGCTTTATCAAGTTTCCTGAAGCCGTTGGCATGAACACGCCAGGAAAGGTGTAGTCTTCCGGATCCATAGATGATAAATCGTCCGCTAGAAAGATCGCTCCATGAGCTCTTGCCCTCTCGACCTCCTGAAAATGTCCATCGATGGTTGTGCCGGTGCTGTTTTGGCAGAAGACTACCTTTCCTGCAACTTCGTTATGATCCAATGAAGAAGACCGGCTAGTCGCTTTGCTTATGTTTGCCCCTCTGTAGAATATTTGCGCATTCATTATGTAAATGTTCTCCAGGAAATACGATGTCCCGTCCAGGGTTAGGCCATTTCTGAATGCCATCGTAGAGATGAAGCTTCGGTCAACAGTTCCCGCTCCTATGGTCACGATCCAGCAGGGAGCCGCATTATGTGTCGAATTGCGCGCTCCATTGTTTCCGGTAGCACAGACGACATCGATACCATTCTCGACAGCAGACAGTCATGCGATACATCTTTAAAGTATGGAGACGGGTCGAATCCCGAGGACAGTGACATGATATCGATCCGTCTGCAATTGTCTGATCCATCCCGGAGAGCACATTGGTCGCTGCAGACTCCAGCATGCCCGGGCAGTGCCACGAGCGTACCCAAAGTGACTAACACCGAGCACATGAGCCCTGGCAGCTGTGAAAGATGTGTGCATGTCGTGGCCAATGAAGTCTCTTGGTGAATCGTAGTCAAAATCTGCGATCTTCCTGCCTGTTGCTATAAGCCCCTTGTCGAAGAACCGAGCCCCGATCAGCATGTTGTTACACGCGGACCGGCTGAATGCGGTTCCGTTCTCGCACTTGCCCTTCCACACCTCCGGGGTCGGCGGCATTCCTCTATTGCTGAAGCTCTCGCTCTCCGGCCACACACTGGTGTCGGTTATCCCTATGATCACATCTTTTTCATAAGATGACACCGGCCATATCCCCGAACTCGGTTTTAGGCCAAGCGCCAAGGAACTCGCCTGTATGGGCGGTGCAGAGCCTCCCGAATGACTCCTCAAACGTGCTGAGGTGCGTAGGTGACTTCTCGATCACAGACAACTGGGACGGTGTCAGCCTAGCGCTGAAGCCGTGCATTATGTGGTTGTATGTGTACAGCAGCGTACCGGCTGCACCGTGGTCATCGGGAGCCGATGGCAGGGATTCCAGGATGGATTGATGCCATGGCCTGTGGGTGGAGAAGGTCGAAGGTTTCTGGCCGCGGCCCAGGTGAATTATATAGGTCTGGAGCTCTTCAGGCTCGGACACCGAATTACCGAGCCACAACTCACAAGTGCCGTGACTACTGACCGTACTAGTGCGGCTGTTGAGACAGAGTTAACGTACATTTTCTCAGAATTTTTTTTGTGTGGTTGCAGAACAGTGGGGGTGACAACTTAAAAACTGAACATCAATTACTTATATAAAAAAAAACTGAACATCAATTGCGCCCTATTGTTGTACTGTTCTGCCTGTCTTATGAGTGAACAGAAATATATATATCGGATGATCCTATACTTCTCTGGCGTCTCTTTCTTGTGTTTTGTAGCCCTTTGTCCAGAGATCCTTCGTACAATTTCTTCATGCTAATCAG
>JAOYND010118021.1:0-10397 GCA_025802135.1 Lagerstroemia fauriei | reverse complement strand
AAATAATTGAATAAGATAGAAGTATTTCCATAAATAAAACCTAGCAAATAACTCGTACTACGTACAATAAATATCATCGAATACAACTTAAAAAGATAAAAATATTATTATTCGTGAATTGAACAATTCAATCGAACTATCTCGTTCCCATATGGCAAAACTGATCTTCAAATGAGAAAATCTACTAAAATATGGCTTAGAACAACATCTTGTTGACGAATAGCTTTAGATAATCGACACTGTGAAAAGATCTATACACCATTTTAGAATAAAAATCGTCTGGATAAAAATGACTTATTCTCCCTTTTTAATTTAGTAAAAAAATCATATATTTTGACATTAATTACCATTAAATTTTTATTTAATTATTTATTTTATGTATATATATATTATAAATTTTATTAAATAACATATATAAACCGGAAAACAAAACGAGGGGCAGACGATGGGGAAAAAAATAATTTTATACACAAGGAAGCACAACTTCCTAGACCATTCCCTTCAATAGCAGCACCGAGTTCCAGCAAAATCAGTCGCTGTTATTGAATTGATGGGTACATATCAATCTATGTAGGCCGTTTCGATCGAAAAGTTTTTAGTGGAACGATTATATTATATAGGTGATATTAATATGATATATCCATTCAATCGAAATTTGATATGTAATCAATAATTGTACAATTATAGTTATTAAATTTTAAAAAATCTTTAAAAATATAAAAAATTTAAGTAAATAGTGAATTCTAATTGAAAATAATATATAAATAGTAAAAAATATTTAAAGTAATAAAATATAAATCTTTATTGAATAAATATATAAATGAAAAATTATAATTAAATAAATATATCACGTCAGTATTATATATGTAGTATGACTGTTTAACTGTAGATTTTTCCTCTTCTGACACATAAATACAGATGGGGACCACGAATATAGAAAATTTATTTAGAAACGGAACTTTATAAAAAAAAAAGAAGTCAAGTGCATGTACCAATGGATTCTGAGAAGATGAAATAATTAAATGCATGTCGAGACGCGCGCACGTCAATCTCCCATCCGTGAAAAGTAAATATTTAATATATAATATATAATAAATTTATTATATAAATTATTATTTAAATCATAATATGTTATAATTTTTTAGATTTGCATGAACAGACACCCACCTATATTGAAAAGTATATTAAAAAATAAAAGGGGAGTAATGGATTTTCCATGAGCGATTGAAACAGAAAAACACATGATGTACAGCTGGCGCATGTTCCCGAATCTGTCATGTCCTTCTAGCTCCATCGTCGTATTGACAAAAAAAAAAATTCATTTATTTATGCGTGCTCTCTTTACCTAACTAAAAATTCACGAGCGGACATTTTAAGTGAGTTAATAAATCAGTGTAAATATCAAGCGAACTGAAAAATTACTATAAATACCGGTCTCTTCGTGGCACAAATAGATATCTGATATATTTAACAGAAAAATGTATATGCTTACATTACGTGAAATATTTTAATAAGAATGTACAGAGGGCATTTAAATAAGAAATCTTGAAATTATCAAATCGAATCCAAGTTTAGAACCACTTAATTACTACTTTGACGATAATGGTGTGAGCTCTCATGAAGAACAGATGATGCCATAAGTGCTATCTAGAGACCTGTCATATTTTTGGCAAATCGATTGCTTCTTCTTCCTTTTTTTTCTATCTCCTTCTCGATGGATAGAAATTAAAATATATATCTTATTTCAAAATATAAAAGATATTCTTATTTTTCTCGATCTATAATAAAATAATAAAATGATATGTATGATCCATATATATGTATATAGTATAATAACAAGAAATTTCTCAGTGGTTGGGATTTTTCATTAATCACAATAGGGCGTGCTGCGCGACATTTTTAGTGCTGAGGTGGCAATTTTATTGCCCGATGACAGAAATTTTTTAGAATTAAATCTTGTATCCCACAGATGATAAAAGAATTATATGATATAATTGTTAATTATGTAAAATATTGATTATTTACATATTTTTGGACCTAGATTTAAATGAATTGATCGGGTTTGACTTTGTTTATGTGATTGATTTTGCAATCTTGTCCCTATTGAGTAAAACATAGTTGGAATTGAACAAGTTGATAGAATTCGGCTTATTTCAAGAATGTTGGTACTTCTGAAATGTTTTATGATGTAGACACATATTTGAAAATCAATTGGACTTGAAAGATGAATCTCAAGTGAAAAAAATGAAGCTAATATGAAGAGCAGAATAATGGGACCACGGCACAGGACCGCGGCACCACTGAGAGATAGAGAGGGACCGCGGTCCCAGACAGCTCAGCAGCGAACTCCGGGATATTTATTTCTGAATCAAAGTCTATCAACCCAAATATCACTCAGAATATTTCTTCGTAGATTAAGAAATATTTGGGACTGAAAAGATTTCGATTCAAACCAACGGGGAAACAGAGAATCTTTCAAGATTGGAAGGAGGAAAAGATTATATTGTAAAGATATTTTTCAAATATCCTCCAAGCACTATAAATAGACTTTCAAGCAAGTTGATTGGAGATGACACCCATCTATCAATTAGTTCCAATTCTTTACACATCTTTTTGCTGTCAAGAGAGATCAGGTCATTCACGGCTTTAAGGGAAAAAGAGGATCGACGTGCTTCAAGAAGACTTCGGGGATCGAGAGATCGACTTCAAATCATCCAAGAGTTTTCTCTTTCTTTCCTCTTTTCTTTCCTTAGTCATGATGTCTTCGAATCTATTCTTGGTGTTTCTTTTTAACTTTATTATGAAATAAAACTGTAGTTACCTAGGGTGAGTAATGAAACTATTTCCAATTTCTTAATCTTAATTCTCTCTTTGCATGTAAATCGGTTACACTTTTGTTGTTTATACTATTTTCGTTCTTTATGCTTTCTAGTGGCCTGATCACCCATTAGATTAATTAGAAGATTCGATGAACTCGAGAGACGAATTCGTAATCATGCCAGTATAACTTAGGATAATTCACGCCGAGAGATCGAGATTATTTGTGAGAAATATGCCTATCACCCTAGGTATCCAAATTAGGGTTCGAGCTCGATGGGCTTCTTAATGTTAATTGCCCAGAGATAGAGTGGTTAACATCGTCCTAGAAGTACGTCCTTATTAAGCCGAGAGGTAGGTAGGGATATATAAAACACTAGGATAATAACTAAGCAATCAATTACATGTAGAGAGTCGATTCGGGATTAGGAATAGGATTGAGGGAAGTTGTGAGCCCTAGGTCCATAAATATCAATTGACTTTATTGTTTCCTTTCCTATTACTATTTATTTGCTAATTTACTTTTTGATTGCATTCTCAATTTACAACTTGCCTAACTTAAAATTAATTGTTTAGATTATTATTTAGTGGAATTTGACACGGTCCTCGTGGGAACGATTTCGATATTCATTACTTTATTACTTGAAGCGATACGTATACTTGCGTGCCTTTTGGTCATCAATTTTATCGCAGCAATAACAGATATGAGTTCAACTAACTATCAATTTAGGCTGTCATGTCAATACGAGTCTAATCTCTCGAAAATTTTATGTAGTATTAGAGCATATTTAAAATAACAAATCTGATCTCGCTCATCAACAGCTCAAATTTCCCTATCAGTGTGTAAGTAAAACGATATAACAGAAATGACATGCCAGCACATTATGTTAACATTAACAAAAAAGCTCTAACAAAATTACGAAAAAGTACGCGCTAATTTCCTTTTTTACCAAAATTTTTTTACCAAAAATTATGATAAAGTAGAGAATTTTTTCAAACGTGTTGATTTGATAAGAAAATTAACTTTAATTTTAACTACAGTTTCGTAGGTTGATATTGGAAGGAAATAAATGATGATAGCTACCGCCGACAAATGATACCATATTGTGGGCCGATGATTAAAGAAACACCATAGTTGGAACAGAACAAAATAATAACGCTGGCGGAGAAATTGTTAATCATTATTGGACAAATTATTCATTATCGACCCGACATAGTGCAGGCGACCCGGTGCCTCTTCCATTCAAATAAAAAAGCTTCAAATTCGAGTTTTATAAATAGAATAAAATTACATAGTTCAAAAAGAGCTATATGTATATTCTTTAAACAAATCAAAAATAATTTTGATCTCATTTTCAAGTTCCAAAAATACCCTCAATCAAATTTAGTTTTCATTATTTTCATAATTTTAGTATACTTATCTATTTTATTAATTCATTATATTCTATTAACTATTTTTGCGATTCTTCAACTTCTTGCGACGTTTGCAACTATCATAAAAAAATATACTTTATTCACTAGAAACTCTCTCGATTCTTCGATTCTATTACATTTTTATTTAATTTGAACTTCTCATTTTTATCTACTATAACATTAAATTTTATTTCTTCAATCATCTTAAATTTTAGAATAAAACGAATAATTCACAATTTCGTGCGTAACACGGGTCACCCTCTAGTCTCTTAATAAGCCAATAAAGTTCGACTTGAAATAATCAGAACTCTGCTTGTGGATTCTAAGAGGTGATATTGATTCTCATTATTCATTATTTTTTTAAACAGAATCTGCGGGTAATCAAATCAAGGCTGCTAACTAGAGCTTTTTCTTCGTGCGCTGTTTAAAGAAGAAGCTTATACCATCTACCCATAGGATTCTTCGGTAATTTAATCTAACAATTCATAATAAACGATTCAAATTAAACAAATAAATTCAATCGCTTATAATTATTTTATCTACCTACTTGAGGGTCAATGATTAAATCGTAAAGAATTTCTCATGTAAGCTATTTATAATTTCTAGTAAGTGGAATTTATATCTAAAGAGTTTTCGGAAAATGTACATATTTAATTATCAACATTTTATACTTCTTATTATTTTTATCCTAAACCCATTTTAGGACTGATTTGATCCTAAACCCATGTTAATAAATTCGTTGACACGGTAATAAAAAATAATAAAATAACATTTTTCTTAAAAGATAAAGAGAGAGAGAAGGGGTTATACCGTAGTTTTTAAAATCGAATCGGATCAGGAACCGGTTAAGGTACTGGTTCCAAGTTCAACCAGTTCAACCGAGGGTTCAATGGGTTAAACCGGATTTATTAAAAATAAATAAAAAAGATAAAGTACATGTAATAACCTAAAATACACAAGATATTAACAATTTAATATACAATCATAACTTCAATATAATCATTATAATAATCCAAATCCAACATAAAAATAAATTAAGTCTCGAAAGTAAAAAAATTACATTTCTAGCAGAGTACGAACCAGCCAGTTTTAAAAATAATAATGAAAAATATGAAATCAATGTTGTTTAGAACTCGTGTACTTTAATTATTATGGATTGAGTGTATAGAAGTTTTTATTTGAAAATCCTCCCAAGAATAGACACGAGAACACTACTAAAATTGCCTTAGAAATTAAAAGAGATGAGAAATATGTATATAATATGTTTAACCTTTTTCAAAATATTTTTCTCTATTTTTAGCAATAGTTTTTTTTAATTTTAGTAATTAGAGTATAAAAAAAAGTCATTTGTGGCAGTTGAAAAAGCTCTGTCCCACATCGGGAGGAGCTTCAGAGACTGAGGGTGAGAGCCAGCTATAAAATTGGCCAAAGGCACGCCATGGCTCAACGTGTGCTTTTGAAATAAACCGGCCGGTTGAGTGGGTTTGCCAGTTTTTATTAAAATCGGCCAGTTGAACCGGACTTTTGGTGAGTCAATGTGCAAAAGGAGTAAATTGTATGACCGGACTAGACTGTTAGGCGGTTTCAGGTTTAACCGGTTGAATCGGCCAGTCCAGTGCGGTTTTTAAAACTATGGGTTATGCATATGGGGACCTTGTCATTGGCCGCCTCATCACCTCCGAGGTCATTGGTCGCCTCTAAGCTAACGACGACAATGCAGGAGAATGATTAATTATCGTGAGGCCTATTCCTCTCTGACTTGTGGGATCTCGATCCAAGAGATTACTCAGATAGGAAGGGGACGAGGGGTTTAGCCGACTGCCACCCTCCATTTTCAATATCGTTAATCGCCTCTGGTGTTGATGGTGATGCTAACAAGGTAGGTTGACCGTCGACGAAGTCCCTCTCTTCCCATCCGTTTCCACTGGCCTCCTATCTTTTTAACATTAAAATAATATAAAGCACTAAAAGTGTACTAAATTGAAAAGATTAACCATCAAATCTGCCTAATAAAAAATTTAGGACAAAAGTGATAAAAGAATAAAAAAAATTGAGAATTAAATGCGAGATTATTTCAAAATTTTGAAATAATAATTTGGGGATAACTTATGGCGATTCAGGTACCTTGGATTTCTCAATTTCAACTCTTTTTTTAAGAAAAAATCAATGGCGACATCCATAAAATAGGAAGGTGGACCGTACCGGCAAGTTAAAAAATATTGGAACTCCGGTTTAAAAAAATTGTAACATCAATTTAAAAAATGTAACTAATTGTAAAATAAAATTACAACTATTAAATTACTGTTGTAATTCTTTCGATGGAGACTATAACTTTGAAAAGTTGAAAATGATCAGTTACAACTCATTAATCTGATTGATAAAAAAATTGATATTACAGTTTTTTGAATTGATACTACAACTCTATAAACTGATATTATAATTCTTTTAACGTGCCGTTATCGTACCGTGACTATTTAATAAATTTAATCTGATAGTAGAAATATTATTCCCATCACTTATAAAACAAAAATAATGAAGATAAGATTAATAAATACTTAGATAGTTTATATGTTCAAACTTTTTAAAATTTTAATTTTAATTTTCTTTTAATAGTCTATATTTCGTATTTTCATATTTTGTGAATCCATAAATAATGGGGCTATCTTATATAATATCTTTTTTATCTATGATAAGTCACAATATTTATTTTTCTCGATATTTTATTCCCTTTAATTCGAAAAGAATGATCTCAAAAATTGAGAGGGAGTGATTGGCTATGGTGTCTTGCCACCATCCATGGACTCTTGTAAAAGAAGAGCAACAATAGTAGTGATTATTCAGTTATTCCTGCTAAATAATATTCAAACTTTTGTATTCAATCATAATTCACAAATATGTCAGACGAACTGAGCAATATCAACAAGTAATCCCATCAACACAGTACTGCAAAAAGTCTAATATATTTCAAGAAGTTGGTGTCCGCCCATGACTCATTCAAAGAGTCACTTCTACTTCTAACAATTTTGTATAAAGGGGGACTCAAATCTAAAATTTCGAATTCATCAAATCGCATCGGTGTGAACTTTAGGCCAGTATACCATTCTCTGGGCTCTGGCTCTATCGTTTAGAGAGAAGAGTGGTCCTCCAAGATAGGAGAGAGTTTCAAGCATAGTTTTAAAAACCGGACCGGATCGGCTGGTCCAAATGGTTGAACCTGGAACCGGTGGCTGGCCCGATCCGGTTTCATTGTTAACTCAGTTTGCACATTGACTCAGCAAGAACAGTGGTTGAACCGGTAAAAAATCGGCCGGCTCGACTCAGATAGAAATATAATTTTTTTACTTTTGAGACTTAATTTATGTTTATGTTAGATTTGAATTATTAGAATGATTATATTGAAGTTATGACTATATTAAATTGTTAATGTCTTATGCATTTTAGATTATTATAAGTATTTTTTATTTTTTATTTTTTTAATAAATCCGGTTCAACCCATTAAACCACCGGTTGAACCTGGAACAGGCACCTTGACCGGTTCCCGGTCCGATCCGATTTTAAAAACTATGGTTTCAAGTGCAGACGTAGACCACATAGGATATATTACAGGTTAATAAATATTTAATATATTTTAGTATAATATTTATAATTTTTCAAACAGTTATATACATTTTTTTAATATATTAAGCACACATTAATTTGTGATACGTATCACCCGATATCAAAAAAAAAAGAGAAGGCCATTTAGGGAGTCGTGGTTGTGAGGGAAAGTGATGTCAATTGATGTGGCCGTCAACAAGAGGTCTAAATCGATGTGAGCCCACCGAGTAGCTCATTTTTTACTGTGGTTGGAGGTGTCGAAAATTGGGTTCCATAAAATCCAATTTTTTTTGGTTATAAAACTAATGTTCGATATAAATGGACCGAACCGAATTAGAACTATTTTGGTTCGGATCGAATGTTTTCTCCCAGTGAATTCATGATCGATCTTTATATGACTTCAACACTAGTAAATTCTCTTGTGATGGGTATATAATAGATTATATTAATATTCATCTGAAAGTCTAAAATTAACCGGTAGCAATAAGCCGATTTTCTCGTATTATTTGATTCTTTTTATTATCTTTCTGGTATAAGCTTTAATTCTCGACAATCCTCCTAGAACTCTGCATAAGAACAAATTCTCTTATCATCGAGTCGTCATCGTACGAAACGATTTAACATGAGTGATGGCTTCATGGGTCTGTCTTCCCAAGTTTATCTGTGGCTCATCGAGTGTGGGCCGTTGAGGGGCCTAATGGCCCTTGCCAAGGGCGGGCCTGGCCAGATGTTGAGGAAGACACAAAAGTGATGTAATTGTTGAGGAATAAATCCCGCATCCGACCGTCAATTCAACCATAATTTAAATGGTATCAGAGACGGTTATCATATGGGATTACACCGTATCAGCCCGAGATTAGGAGAGAATACCTAGCTCGTAGTCAATTATATAGCTCGAGGACGGAAGAGAAAGCTCGCCTCTCGTAGTCAGTTGTCCCTGCTCGTTCGAGTACGGAAGAAAGATACCTAACTCGAGATCAGTAGTTAAGGGCGTTGTCAAGAGAGAGCAGATGTTAAGGAATAAATCCCGCATCGAACAACTAATAAATTTTCGTCGATGAGATTTTGTACAGAACTTTGTTCCCCTCTTCCTCTTGTCATTTCTATGCCATGCCAAAGGGGAAATTCTTGTATGGACCCAATGCACCATATCATCAATACACTGGGCTATTGAACAATTGACACGTAGGAGAGAGAGTGTGTGGAGAGAGAAATTCATTAATGATGTGGTGCACTGGTTCCATACAAGAATTTCTGAGGGCCCAAAATTGAATAAGCGCCAGTGGCCGGACCGCTAACATCCACCATACTCTTCCTGCTAGCATATGCTCTACGTTAACGCGAAGCCCTGCTGTTCAAATCTTCGTGTCCAAAACCTACACTCCGAAGAACCCATGGCAAGGATCTCCTCGGGGTCATGGGCTTGAATACGATTAGGTCAAGTACGAGGAAGGAGATGGATAGCAGGAGGAGGAGAGTTTCAACACAATGCCTGCTATACTGAAGTGATGTTCCAACCACAAAACAATCCACCATGACATCGCAGGAAACTTTGATGTTGAGTTGCAGTGGAGCTTTCCATATCAAGGCAGGGAGGGACATTTGATCCGATTCGTAATAAGCCTGAGAGCTCCAGGGATGCAGACAGACATTATTTGTGCTGGTAAAGACAAAGGGTAAACGGATCTTCCAAAGTGCAAGTTCTCTCTTTTCATATTCGATCCCAAAAGTGACGATTACCGACTTCAGCCGAGTTCCATGGATCCCTTTCACCCTAGTCAGATTAACTGAAACACAGCGGAGGCACTGATCTCAGCAGTCGAGGCAGATCGACGGAGAATCAGATGCCCTTCTCAGTACAATCAGAACGGTGCACAGCTAAAAGCACTATGTCTGTGAAACTGTCTCAAATTCTCGAATTCTCGAATTCTCGCATGTATTCTTTCTTAGGGAGCAAGGAAATTCCTTTGGAATAAGAGAAACCCAGTTCTCCAAGAAATCCCATTTTCAGTTCTCGCTGACTGATACAAAAATTCCAGATGCTCATACAAAAGCTAACCCAATAATTGGCTCATAACTGCATGAAGTCCCCAGCTCTCCTGGATTAACCCTTTTTGGGCACGACCGATTCGAGTTCGAACCAGGTCGACTGATGGTAAAACTCCTCCGACATGAATTTTCTTCGTTCATAATATATTTGAATCTGAAACGTTGATTAAAGGGAAGAGAAACCGAATTATCTAACCCGACTCAAGTGGGTCCAAGACGAAATTTTCGCCACACATCCAGCATTCCCAGAAGATCATACCAGTCTCATCACCTGCGTAAGCTTCGGTTCTCGATGCCAGGCTTCCGTAGAATCATTGAACATTGAGATTGAGTAAAATAAAGAAAGAACTGTGATCTATTCAATAATGAGCAGACATTCATATTACACACATCAAAACAAGTAATCTCAACTACAACTTTGTCTTGTACTTACACTGCTGATTCCCGACACTTCTATTGGAGACAAACAGAGTCAAGTCACAGGAAGTCGTGGAAACCACATGAAACCGAATTATGTTCAG
>JAOYND010117803.1:0-10399 GCA_025802135.1 Lagerstroemia fauriei | reverse complement strand
CTTAATTTTTAATATTAGACCGACAGATATTATGATATTATATGTTCTTTTGAGTATATTCTAATTCAAATATAAGCTCTGTATACAGTTAGAAAAAAGGAAAACAAGTGTCTTTAGTTCTCAATCTTTCACACTTTTATTGTCATTTTGGTTGGTCCTAAACCCTTATTTTTTTATCATTCACGTCCTTAACCTTTTGAGGTTTCGTCACCTTGGTCCTGGTGTTATTTTCATCCAAAAAAGAAATATTTCATCCAAAAATTACTTTTTAATTAAAAAAATTTCAAAAAAGAAAATAAGGAAAAAAAGTAAATAAAAATGAAAAATATCTATAAAGTTTCACAATGCCGAATTAAAAATTGATTGGTGACTATTATCATTATAAATCATGACTAATTTTGAGAAAAAGAGTCATAATTTTAGAGGGAACACTTACTGGTAATCAAATATGTTGACCATCATTATTATCATTTTAATGGTGGAGAATCGATTAATTCATTTCGAGATTCCAGGAGAATCATTTTTCATGCAGGTCCTCCAATTCATTCACACTACTGACTCACTCGCATTAATATGTTTTGGTTGCTTTAGCTGTTTGAACCCCGTGGGTTTTGTTAGCAGAAGAAGAGGGAATAGAAAACCTGGGCATAAATGAGTGTGGTAAGAATCTGAGTTCAGGTACATGTGTATGCTCCTATTAGAGATTGATGGATCAGAAAGGATCAGAGCAAGTCGGAGTAATTGTGGCTGCCATGACCCACCTCGATCCATTTCAAGGCACGTTCTAGTCCGGTCAATGGGTCAAGAGGATGGGGTGGTGCTAGATTTTCAAATATTCATCCCGACCAAATACGACCCAAAAATAATCCCTGATAGCAATGTAAAACTTTTTTATGATCTCAATGCTTGCTTACTAATGAATATTTTTATTGTTAATTTCTTATCATTTTCATTTTTTAAGGTAGATATAAATCCATCTTTTTTTTGTTTTCTGCACCACTGATATCCCAAAATACTTTAGGTCTTTAGCTAATCTAGTTCGAGTGGGTCAGCCCATTAAGAGATAAAATTCACATAGTATGAGTTTTCTCATTCATAAAAATTCGAAATCGAGACTTTTTCTTAAAAAATCCAATGTCAAATCGCTTGAACCAACTCATGTCGAAACGCGAAGTTTAGTTTCAAAAGAAATTTTTATCATTTTTTTATCCGTCACTGGACACGGATTGCGTAATTTAGATAGCTAGGAAGGAAGCAGCAATTTTGTTAACTAAATATCTCCATTATGATATTTGAATTTTTTTTAATGGTTCAAATAAATTTCTGAAGATATAAGACATGACATCCAGTTTTCAACATGGTACAAGAAGAAGCAGATTGTTGTAAATCAACTATCAAACTATACATCTATTCAACTTGCAATTATAATTACAGTCATAAATTGTAATTTTCTTTTACGTTTCTCATTTTTCTTCATCTATCTCATATTTTTAGCATAATTTTAGCATACGATTCACACTAATCATTCTTTCCAATCTCGACCGATGGGACAAATTACTACGATGCGAGACTTTCTCTTTCGTCCTTGTGACAACAACTATCGGGTCAGATTTTCTCCTCTCTACTCGATGACCTTTGCCACAAGTCAGGTGTTTTCTATTACAGTCTCGAGTTTAATTGACCTTGAATCCCATGCTACGCCTGGCGTTTAAAAGCCTGCTTGGCCAATACCACATTAAAATTCTACATGGCCCATAAAAGTTGAGCTCATATTCACCTGAAAATTTAAACTATTATATGACGCGACCTAATTCTCTTATAAATCCAAATTTACTCTTTAACTTAATCGATGTGAGATTTAATTTCCAATAGCTAATAAAACCGGAACCCAAAAGTACCTTATGCATGTGACATCACGGCCTCCACGTGGTGGCTGTCGTCCGGGGGAAGGTGAGACCATTGTGAGTGACGGGTATTTTACGTTACGGTGCTGACGTGGTATCACAAACTAATTAATAAGATTCAGTTATTTTAAGATTTTTAATAAAATCTAAAAATAAAAAATACAACCATGAAAATAATTTAATTCTATAGATTTGTGACAGCAAGCCACAAGACTTTGTCGAGGGGAAGCATCGTTTGTAACGGTATTATAGGTGAACTCTGCCTAATGGTGCAACAAATAAGTCGGAGTTACTTTTAGGAGAAGCAAGTGTCTGATGTCATATGTCCTGTCCAAAAATTTTGAATATTAAAAACGCAGAAATCCTTTGCCGTCTTTGGGAACAAAAGTGAAGAACAGCATAATCTCGGGATATCCAAAAAATAAAATAAGAATATTCCGTGAAACATTGAGAACCTCGTGAAGATGGACAGGATGAGTTCCCAGTGGACTTCTGATCTCCTGAAAAGAGCTGCAATTTCTAACTCTTAAATTTTTCGTTTATAAGGGAGATATATAGATCTAATACAAGGATAAAAGACAGATAAACAAAACGGTACATAACTCTCACAATAAGGAAAGAGACTATTGTGTAACGGGCATACTACGTGATAGTGATTACGTGTTGTCGCGAACCAATGAGATTCGATCATTTTAAGATTTTTTTTTATAAAACCTTAAAAATAACTCTAAAAACAATTAAATTTTATTTGTTTGTGATATCATATAAGTACTGCTACATAGTATGCTCGTTACATACAAGACCTTCTCCCAGGAATGGATTTAGGGGGTGCGCGGAGCGATCGCCCCCCTAAATTCAAGAAAGTGTATGAATTAGTATATATATTTCACATGATTCTACTTAATATTTTGTTATGTTATCTAATTTCGCCCCCAAACTCATGATATAACCTTCCCATTGAGTTTCACCCCCTTGGACGAGATTTATTGATCCATCGCTGCTTTTTCCATGATAATAATCGAACCTTCAACCACTGGATTGTGAGGTGGAGTCTTGTGCCACTACATCAAGATTGTGGATCTCTCAATCTTAAGTTTAGATTACGAGACTACTGGGAAAAGAGTAACTGAAAAGATTAGAGTAAATACACTTTGACCGGAACTTATTTAAGGTTGTATTTGGTTGGGTGTAATCTGTAAACTTTCCATGGAAAGTTCATAATTTTACATCAGGTTTTGTATTATTTGGTTGGAAAATTGCGTGTAATTAGCTTTTACCGGGTTGGAACACTTTGGGGGCGTTTGGTTTGAGTATTATTAGATTATAAGGGAAAGTCAAATTACATGAAAAGTTTTATTTTACGTGGAAAATGAATTCTAATATAAAATTGTTGTGTTTGATATGTTTTTAAGGATTGCAAAGAAAGTAGATAAATTATAATATTATAATGATAAATATTACAAAAATGTCTAGCCTCTCATGTGGGTCTTGAGCAGCACAATGCTTGGAGGTGGGTCCCACTATGGGGTCATTGTAATTTTAGAGGTGGGTCCCATGGAAAAGAAGAATTCCACATTTTTGCCTTGTAAAAGCTTTACAACCAAATTCCCCCGATCCGGGCAAAGAGATTGTGGCCCGGAAACCCAAAATGCAAAATATTTTGTATTCAAACAATGTAATATAGGATGTATAATAGCTATTTTCCATAGAAAGTTCATGGATTACACCCAACCAAACACAATCTTTACCTACAAAGAATTTACATAACTTCAAGCTGGCATTGCAACTTTACATGGGACCCACCACCGAAAATTTTGGAAATGACAAGACGCCCATCCTTTTTCCTCTCACTTGCAAGCAAAAAGGAAAGATTGTGAGGATGTTTTAGTAAATGTCATAGATTATAATATTATTTTTTAATTACTTTCTCAACAATTTAAAATATTTACCAGACACAATACCTTTAACTTTTTACATAATTTAATTTTACACTGTAATCCAATAATACTAGAAGCAAACACCACCTAACTGAAAAATAAAAGCAATATATGTTCGCATCTCGCTTATAAACCCTCATGAGTGGTAATCTATTAGGGCACGTTTGGTTCACAGGAATGAAATAGAGAGTGAATAGAATAAAATGGAAAAGGAATAGAGTGAGGAATAAATAAAATGATAAATAAAAGTATTGTTATTTGGTTGGAGGGAATAAAGTAATATGCAATATGATATCTAAAGATAAAATGATAAAATTGTCCCCCACATATATTTTTATTTATGTTTTTTATTTTATATCTATAAAAGACTTAAAATTGTGAAAAATAAAAAAAAAAATGTTGTGAACAGTGCAGATGCACTGTCCATCATCTTCAATCCCCCAAGCCTTCGTCCTCCGCTGCCATTGTCAACCCGCCGCCGTCGACACCCATCCGCTACCACTGTCAACCCCCAGCCGCTGTCATCGTCAGCCCTCGACCACCACCGACGTCCCCGAGTCACCCTCAAACCTAGTCGAACCTCCCGAACCCACTCGAGCCCACGTCTCCTCGAGCCTTCTTGAGGGCATTCAACCCATGGGCTAGTTTCTGGAGCCAGCCGAACCAACCCGTGGGGTCGTGAGCCCCCGGTGGCTGGAGGCCGGGGCTCAGGGAGGCCGAACCAGTAGAGAGAGAAACCAGTTAGGGCTCACTACTTCACGAGATGGCTCAGCCAGGCTCGAGAACAAAGCCCTTGGGTCGAATGTCCTCGAGGAGGCTCGGGGAGACGTGGGCTCGAGTGGGTTCGGGAGGTTCGACTAGGTTTGAGGGTGGCTCGGGCTTGATCGGTGAAGACTCGGAGACGTCGGGGGCAGTGGAGGGCTGAGGACGGCGGTGGCGGAGGGCTAATGATGGAGTTGACAGACGACGAGAGACTAAGGCAAGGGTAGTAGGTAGAAATGGAAAATTTGAAGTCTCATTGGGTGTAATTTAGTCATTTTGCTCCTATTCCAGATAAGAATAGTCATTCCTTGTGTGGGGGAGGGGAATCTCTATTCCTCCTTTATTCTTGTTGGGGTATTTTGGATGGGCAATAAACAAGTGAACCAAACAAGGGAATATCTATTCCAGTGGAATAACTATTTCCATTACCATCAACCAAACATACCCTTAGTTTAATACTTCCTCTCATATATTTCCAGGTGCTTGTCGAAAGCTTTGCAAGATCTGGATGATAAAATATGCGTATTAACTATGATACCATGTTGAATATTATGATGTTATGAGCAGATCGTTGGTGAAGTCAGCAATTAGGGCATAGAGAGGACTGCCGGTCTTGCGAGCTCATGTCAGTCAGGGATTACCGGAGACAGATCTGGGTTTATGTAAGAAATTACCATGTGGTCCGGCACTCATGTATTATATTATTATTGTTTATGGGTCTTATAACAGTCCTGACATGTTTCCACCTAAAAGCGTAAGCTATCATGTGATGGTACCTAACACATGATTGTTCTATTATACAACCGATGTGGATCTAACACACTCTCTCACGCACAGTATGTTAAGGGATTTAGCCCAGCTCTGATACCATGATAAAATATGAGAGAAGAGAAATTTGTGTTTGATGTATATGAGTAAAACACAGCGGGAGACTCCAATATATAGGTTGAACCTCAGAATCAAATAAGATTGAGAAATATTCTAATAGAAGATACAAAGTATTTTTAAATATCCTAACAGAATATACAGAGTATCCTATACATGATAAACTAAGGCTAGAAAAT
Organism: Lagerstroemia fauriei; assembly: GCA_025802135.1. Lineage (NCBI taxonomy): Eukaryota > Viridiplantae > Streptophyta > Magnoliopsida > Myrtales > Lythraceae > Lagerstroemia > Lagerstroemia fauriei. Next base: position 4,732 of record JAOYND010117803.1, on the reverse strand, counting down.
TCTGGCCGGCAAGTGATTTGCTACCTGTAATTAAGTCATGTCCAATTCATCGAGCAGAACAGAAAAACATAGTTCATTCCTGCAGCCGCCTATTCTTTAAGTGAGTCGATTATGTGTAATAGAGGCCGGGGGTGAGTTCCTTCTCGGAACTGACTGACTAGAATAGTTTATTGAAGGCAATCTCCTAAACCAATTTCTTTATATAACCGGTTCTGGTACAGATTTCAGGTACCACCTCAATTCATTATCCAGATCCTGCTCAAATTTTTTGGGTACCTATCCAATATGATCAGCTCCAAACCTTTCAGGTTCTATCCATCAGTATCCGTGCACACACTTATAGACGGACTACGAACGTAAATTCAGGCTTGTTTTATTTTGTTTCCAGAAGTTCCAGCAATTATATTATGCCCTGTGACTGTACCTACGTGATGATACCAACCAATAAAATCAAGTCGTTTTAGGTTTATTTTTTTTCTTTTAATTTTTATAAAAAATTCTAAAAAACTTGGTTTGATCTTATTTATTAGTATCCCTACTTAAATACTAATACGTGGTGACACCGTTACAGATACTCTCTTGTGAGGCACGAAGGATTTGGCATACTAATCTCCACTTGGACAGACTTTACACGGAAGAAAGGGGTTTGGAACTCCATTCAACAAACTACTTATCCATCAACCCATCAATTTACTCAGAAAAGAAATAACTCTCATATCTTATTCTACAATCCATCAATTGAACTTGTCCCCCATAGCTCAAGCTACAATCCTCAAATACTTTATACATGGCCGAGTACATGCAATCTGCACAGTCCTTCATCGAAATCGCTGGATTGCAAGCTCCGTGTCCGTAGGCAGCATCATCCGACAACGGAGATTCGCTGTAGTAATCATAACCCTTCTTTGGTGTTAGAATCGACACGTCATTGAGGACGAATGCTCGGCTTCGATCAAAATCCCCACCGGATTTAAAGGTATCAGGGTTACAAAGTGAGTAAACTGGAGATGTATCTGGAGATGCCCTTACGCCGATGATGCAAAGAGAAAATGACACTGTAATTATCAAAGCAATGTGGTTTTCTGTAGTGGCCATTTTCGATAGTTCTCACAGGCATGTTGAATTAATGGAGGTACCCATAGAGCATATAAATAAGGGTCGTCAACTACTATGATCATTGTATTTAACATAGGTTTGCCCGCTTCTAGGGTTTTTCCTTTAATGTAGTGGTAATACATAATACTTTTTATCGTTGTTATTCTAGTAAATACCGTGCTAAAAGACAGAATAACAACATCATTCTCATAAATAATTATCATGGCTGATGCATGTGCTTTGTGCATTAACTTACTTGGATCGCCCTTCAGCATATAGTCCTTGATTAGACCACCTATATATACATATGTTTTACACATGAATTTATTTGAATCTATGTGTTTGTAGGGATATTCATGGACTTGAAGAGAATAAACTCATTGTTAGAAAAGAATAATTATCCTGGCCAATACATGGATGGTAAGGGAAGGGAAATTTATATGTTGCCTTTTGAAAAGTTTTATTTAGTCTGATTTCCCTTTTACTTTTCCTCATTTTAAGATGATTGAGTTGATTGGAAAGGCAGTTGGCTTGATACCTCTTTTTTTCTTTTAAGGATGGTTTCGAGTCTTAAAATGGAGAAAATTTATAATTTAAAAGAATTTTACTCTTGGTAGACCGAAAAACTCGAGATTTAATTTGAATAATTAATTTGGATCTGTTGGACTCTTGAGTATAAAGTAATACTCGGGACAAAAATCCTAAGGAATAAATGGAGAGAAAATTCTAAGAAAGGTGCTTGGTGCAGAGCATCGTCCTCAACCTGAGATCCAAAAGTCCTAAATTCAATTCTCATTAGCAGAACTCTACGTACCCATTTATTTTCTCTTACTTCTATTTTTCTAAATTTATGCGTCTCATTTCATATAAATGAGAGAAAATTCTACAAATCATTGCTTACATAACATAGATATTAAAATATCATATCGCATGGTGCGACAATATTATCTATATTTTTTTCAGCAAATAAAAAAATATTATCTACAGTTTTGTAGAAAAATAACGTACATTGGAAGTAGTGACATCCAGGTCCTAATATTGGATTCGCCAGTTTCCTAATCAAAACCTGCAATTCACTGGAAGGGCATGATTCCTTTTGTAAACTGATGATTTTGGATTTTGGACGTTCGGCTTTTTTACACCAGTTCAAAAATTGTTTATGATGGTTATGTCATCTGAGTTAAAGGTGTCCAAGGGTTTGATGGCTTTATCCAATTACTATCATAAAAAACTGGACATTTACTTGTGTTATGCATAGTATGTTATCTAAATAAAAATTATTAGAAATATCTATTCATATACGATTGAAAAAATAATTATGTACAATTAATTTTCAAGTAAATATATATGTTTGACTTTTAAATTAGATACTTACAAAAGTAGATTGTAGAAATAAAATTAGAATTCATAATTTATATGTAAAGATCATTGATAAAAGAGTGAGGAGATTGAGAGTTTGAAATGGTAGAAAAAGGGGTGGGGATTGGGTAATTATGCTTGCAGAATTTACAATCATGTCTCATTTAATTATAATCCAAGGGTCAGGAGATTTCAATTTTTATACACTGTTAGTAAAAATAAAGAAGAATAAGTGACACCAAAAATATGAATATTTATTTTTAGTTCATAAAAACTTTTGCATTCCAGCTATTGAAAGTATTATGTGTAACAGGTATAACATGTGACAATGCTGACCTTGTGTTGCTAACCAAAATGATTAAGTTATTTTAAGATTTTTTTAGTAAAATTCTAAAAATAAACAACGACCATCGAAATAACTAAATCCTATTAGTTTGTGATATTATATTAGTACTATCATATGGTATACCCGTTACATATAAGAGTCTATTCAATTCTAAATTCTATTGATTGGTAATACCACATTGACACTGCTTATTCGCCTTTTGCCCCATTCCTTAACATTCAAAAAATTTATTTTCTTGTGAGATAGTAAGATGTGTTCCATGTCAATCTGATTATGATCACGATGTTTTTTCAATGACAGATAAAGTCGATCCACTAGAAGCTCAGCTATCTTCTCATAGTTCCATCTAATAGAATTTGTTGTCGGTTTTTTTTGTGCATACCACGTAATGTTTAAAATTCAATAGGCAAAATCTTAGGTTCAAATATTATAAATTGAGAAAATTCATCTTAGAATTTTGCCCCAAGTGGACTCACTCTGTTCAAAGTTCGAACTGGATTAGTCTGAACCCATTGGACTTATGATGCTAGTAGTACAGATAAAAAAACTCAATAGGTCTTGATAAACTTACATTCTAATTTAATCAATATATTAAGAGGTAAAACATTTTTAATCATAAATTTTTTCAATATATAATAATAAGATAAGATTTTCAAGATTTTATTTAAAAATAAGATATACTAAATTATCCCATTTAAGTATTAGGTGGTTCAGTCCCAATTGCTATTACAATGTGCCATTATATGGTGATACCACCAAAGGTGGTTGTTTAGTAGTTTAGAACTCACTCTCATGTCATTTGGCGAGGTAAAGGTCACAAGTTCGAATCCTGCTATGAGCAGTATTGCTGGAAGAATCTCTTGAACTTGCGCTTTGGCAGACACCGGCTTTTTGGACTATACTAAATCTTTGGTGGTACTACATCAACGGGACCTATGTTAGTACTGGTTGTTCATTTTATCTTATATGTTCTCAGTTGAACATGAAAGTCTGAATATTACGTAGAGGAGTGGTTGGATTGTCACTACTGTTGTCCTCCTTTTTACTGATAAAAAAATTCCATCATATGGTGATTACTTATTTATATATAGAAATGAAGAGTGAATTCATTATGAAAAAAAAGACAAGAATTCACAAACAAAGAATATATGAGAATATACTCCTCATTGTATATAAAAAAAAATAAAAGAATATCTGAGAATGGAAGAAGGTAAGTTAAGAAAGGTAAACATGGCATCACTTTCGGATTCCCTCTTGGCAAAATAATAATATAAGCCACGGACAAAACGGTACATCCGAGAGAGATAAATAAAACAGTGAGACTGTGCAAGTGCTCTTGGACCTTTCGTGATCGATTTCGAGAAAAATATTTTTTTTTCTCGATTGTTACAAGAAATAGTGGCATGTACACATATGTCTAATTAAAAGATTGGGTTAATTACATAAAAAAACACGTGATTTACTTTGATTCTACAAAAAAACCAAATGTTTCAAATTTAAAAAATAAAACCATGTAATTTCCTTTTATTCCCAAACTAAGCCAAATTTTTCAAGTTTGAAACATAAATCAAGTAATTTTATTTTATTCTCAATTCAAACTAAACTCCTCAAATTTGAAAAAATAAAATTATATTTTGATAAGGTGAATTATATTTTGATGAGGTGGACTATTAAATCAATATATAAAGTGTTATTCTTGTGCAACATATTCTAGTTGATTTTTTATTATCACGTACATACAAATCGATACAATTAGCATAATTTTTATTTAAAATTAACTTAATAATTTTCTATTAAAGTAATATTAATATTAGTTATAAGAAAATATAAAAAGAACTTCATATAAGAAATTAGTGTAAATTTAAAATATTATTATATACTTTTATTCTATAATAAAGAGAAATTAAAGAATTAGTCACCTAAATATTTAAT
>JAOYND010117802.1:0-19700 GCA_025802135.1 Lagerstroemia fauriei | reverse complement strand
TGCGATTCTTTGAAGTGGACTCTCTCCTCTTTCGGCTGTCCCTTTGCATCACGATTGAAGCATTTTATCAAATTAATCCACGGTTTCCTTTTTCAAATTCACTTTGGGAGAGTTTTACCTTGTAGTGGGCCTTCCCGGCTGGAACTAAATTAGTCACGGCCAATTGTGGACTTCTGGATACCAGTGGTTCAGATCAAAAAGAAAAAAAAAACCCTGAATCCCTGACGTACCTCTGAGGAGTAAAAGTGTTTATGTAGAGCCCAAATCGACGGGTAAGCAACCGTTGTTAGAGAAGGGAAATATATTGGGAATATTTCTTTATATGTTAAGTGCATACTTGTAATAAATGTCTCACTTGTATATAAACGATATGAATTAATGGAAGAAGGCAATACATTGATCCCTAATTATTCTTCATAACCATAACATTACTTTTGGTACGAATGAATCAAAAGGGCTTGAATGAAATGAGTAATTTGGCCTTATTTTTTAAATTTCTTACTCGATTACATTTATGAAGCTTATTATCTTCATTCCATTGATTTAGATTCTTCTCTCAAATTGATGGAATGATGTTTCTTTAAAAAAGAATCACTTCTCACAATTGTATTCTTTCATATTTTCAAAATGAATATAAGGATTAGTAATTTCTGCCATGTGCTATTATGTTGCACTTGGTACGAAGGAATCGAAATGGACGAGATGAAATGAGTAATTTGGCCTTAGTTTTGATACTTCTTACTTGATTGCACTCAAGCATGAAGTTATCAAGGCCATATCGGAGAGTTAAGGGATTGAAACCTAATTTACAAAAGAATTGATACCACCAACATATCAACTTAAGTTTTTGAATTGGATTTGAGCAATCTGTTGTGAGTCCGGTGAACTTTTTTCACATATTTTACTATTGCCTCCATTCTTCATCTATTCCTCGATCCATTCTTGCCGACGTCCATGCACAGAAAACGTATAAAAAGATGCATGAGAAAAGCAGCTGCTTCCATGGTAGAAAGGAGAATCGTAAGAACAGAAAACGGTCAACGCTTAAAGATCTTCGTCACACCTTTTCGGCCGAATCTTCTTAGATGCATGACCACAAAATTAAATATCTAGAGGGATTTGGCTGCTGGACGTGCGGATGTGCCCAAGTCCTTTCTCCGTTTCCTTCTGTCCGTGGCCAAACCTAACAATTAGAAAATCATGTTTGCGTCAACACGAATAGCTACGCTGAAATGGTTATATATTTTATATCTCAAAGAAAGTACATAGTTTGAGTTTCGTGAAAGGTGAAAAATTATTTCTGGATCAACAAGAGTTCTCTATTGTGTGCGGACCATTGGCGAAGTCAGTGACTGTGCTTAGAGGAGACAACCAAAGATGGATTTGTGCTTATATTAGTGGGAAGAATACCATAGACTGGTTCAAGTTTACTTCCGATATTGTCGTGACCAGAGTGCTCATATATTATATTTTGTTAGTGGAACTTACAAGAGGTTAACCCATTTCCATCCAAAAGCTTAAATTATTGGGTGGCAATACCGATTTTCTACTGAACGTGCTTTTCGGGTCTAAATTAAAGTTAATTTATCAACCTCCATGTGATTATTATATTTGTTTGAATGATTAATTTTAAGTAAGTGTAATCGAGTTGAATTTGAATTAATGAATGAAATTTCTTTTAAGAGTGTTGGTATTTCTGAGTTTTTATGAGTAGATTAACAGTTAAGACTCTAAATTCTCGCAAGCAATACTTGACGACCCCAATAATTTTTTTTCACAATTTTGTATCTATTTTGTCTAACTCATAAGTGCGTTGTATCCTTGTCGTTGATGAAAAGCTGATGTGGCAGCCAGGTGGAGTAAACCAACAGTAATTTTACTGATGTGGCACTACCAAATTAGTAAAATTAAAAAATTAATGTTGCAATAACACTTTAATCCCAAAATATTTAATTTTCTAACACTTAAGGATATAAAAATTTACCACCACTAGAATTCATAAATTAGCATTTATCTTAAATTTTGATTCAGTTTTCATTCTCTCTAAATAAAAACCGATATGGCACCAAAGTTGTATTACCTACTTGTGATTCTATATTGCTCTAAATCTAAGAATAGGTGCCGCAATGTAATATAAAAATAAGAACAAGTGTTGCCCCATTAAAACATAATTCAAAATCTAAGAAATTACTGAAATTGACACAATTGCACATTATTTAGAAATCAATTGGGTGAAATTCAAATAAGAAAGCAAGCAATAAATAAAAAATATCAGTAACAGATCAGATTTATCGACTCTAAGTTGTTATTCTAATCCTGGTCTTTTCTTCAATTAGATCCTATCTGTAAAAATTGAATAAAATATGATAATTAAAGAACCAAGAGTTCGACAAACTCATATATCATGCTTGTTTTTATTACGTGATAGAAAATCGTATCCACAACTACATTGATACAAGTCAGTACTGATACTAAGAAATAATTAAGACTTGTTTTATCTGTAATTACCTAGAAAATTTATAACCATAATTTTTACATGTAAACAATTATCTGTGTCAATGGCTTGACATTTGAACAGCATGTCACAATACTAGATATCTTGACCAGTCGACCAATATAAGAAGCATTCCTTAATTGTATATGGCCTTCTTTTTGAAGATGCACTAATGTAAACTTCGCCAAGATAGAGAATAAGTTAAGAGTCAATACGTATGTTTCAAGAAAGCAAGTAGTAAAGTAAAGTATACGTGCAACACGTACACTTATTTCAAAATGATATAAAAGCGCAAATAGTTAGTACAAAGTTGGTGTTTACATCAGTTCTTACTAAGAAAGAATGGAAAGTGGATCAGAATTATAGATTAAATATGAATTTATGAACTTTAATTCTAGTTAAAAAAAATTTATGTCCTCAAGTGTTGGAAAGTAAAATATTCAGGGATTAAAGTGCTATTACACTATTAATTTCTTTAATTTTAGTAACATGGCAGTGCAACATCACCAAAATTACCATTTGCTTGCTCCACCTGACTGCTATATTAGTTTTCCATTAATGGCAAGGAGATGGCGGATTTATTGTTATACATAATGGGAATTGGGGGACGAAATTGTCGAAAAAATTTATTTGAGTCCTCAAGTAATGGCTCTCGATAAATTTGAAGACCAATCGAGTTAAGAAGACAGATTCTAAATCACGAAACAAAGTCAGAAAAAGAGGACATGATACATTTTAAAAAGATTTAAGTTGGGATACTTTTGTTAATGTTAATCTATATAAAAATCCAATACTAGTAATCATTTTCTGAATCTTTACCTTCAGAATTTCAATTTTTATTTATGACGACCAAGAGATAAGAGAAGGCCTTGCAAATCAAGGCGGAAAAAAGGGACGTCGACTTGAAAATGAATCAATGAATTGGTTTCCATATCATCAAGGTTGGCTTATCATGGATGTAGTTACTACCAGTTATACTCAATTATTGCAAAACTGTCACACTCCATGTGGTTAATGTGGAAATATCTATCTAATTGATTATTGTCCTCATTATGCTGAATTAAAGAAACATTTTGAGGAAAACATATGGAATAACTCCTTGTATTATATGTATGAATCACGATGGAAAATGTTGTGACTTATATGAATATGCTTATTTGAACATATTTTCGGGCTTAGATTCAAGTGAGTTCTTAATGCATGATTTGTTGTTTTTCCTTAGTGAGTGAAATTAAGTCATGATTAATTAATTCGGGTTTTCTTCCAAGAATGTTGGTACTTCTGGAATTCGTAATATTCACGGAATATTCAATTTCTTGAAGACCCGAAACTTGATATGGAAGATATTTTGAGATATTGGGATACCAAAAGAGCAGATTTTGTTTGACTCACACCCGAGGAAATACAATATTTTGTCAAAATATTTTTTAGGATAGAAATATTTGGGAAATATTTTAGGTGAGATACAACATTATATTCTCTATCCTTATAAATTCTGGACCTAACAGCATGCCTAGGATCCTTACACAAGAGTTTTTACATTCGTTCTACTGCCAAGAAGAGATCGAGTTCATTCACTGCTCCAAGAGAATAAGATGGTCGACGTGCTTCAAGAAGATTTCGAGGATTGAGAGATCAGCTTCGAATCATTTTAGAGTTTTTCTTTCTCTTCTCTTTCTTTTTCTTAGTCATGATGTATTGAATCTTTTCTTGGTATTTTCTTTTAATTTCATTATGAACTAATTCCCTCTTTCGTAGGGCAAGCAATGAAATTCTTTTTTATTTTCTAAGTTTTTTCCTTTTCTCTTTTATGTGATAGATTACATTCGTATTACTTATATTATTCTCGTCTTTAATGCTTTATGATTGACTGGCCACTAATTAGATCGATTAGGAGAGATCGACAAACTTGAGAGACGGAGTCGAAATCACGCTAGAGCTAATATAATCTAGGATAATTCACGCCGAGAGGTCGGGATTATTCGTGAGAAGCATCGAGAGATTAGCCTATCAGTCTAGACATCTAGATTAGGGTCCCAACTCAATGGGTTTCTTAATATTAATTGCCTAGAGATAGAGTGATTAGTATCGTCCTATAAATACGTTCTTGTTAAACTGAGAGGTAGGCAAGGAGACATAAAACCCTAGGATAGTAATACCATAATCAATTGCATATAGAGATTAGGGTTGAATTTAGAAGTAGGATTGAGGGCAGTTGTGAGCCCTAGGTCCATTAAAATTGATTAATTTCTTCTAATTACTTTCGAATTACTTTTAATATTTTCTTTGAAATTCTCATCTGATTCGATTTGCCTAGCTTGGTTTAATTGTTTAGTTTAATGTTTTTTTTTAATTGAACTAGATCCTCATGAGAACGATCTCTTGCTCTCTTATTATATTACTTGAGTTATACGTATACTTGCATGCTTGCTTTGCTTGCTCATCAATTTTTATCACAACAAGTTTTTGGCACTGTTGCCGGGATCAAGTTTACAATTATTTCTAACCTTAATACTAAGCAATTTCCCTTGACTAGGCACTCTTTTCTAATTTTTATTTATTTCTTTTTTCTTTAGGTACTTGCCCAAGTGGTATGCTTCATCGCCAAAACTTGGTTCCATCATTGCACGATCTAGAACCCGAGTGAACCTTTCACAGGAGACGTAGAGAGCAAAGAGCAACCCGAAGGAGACAAGCTATGGAGGCTGGGCAAGGAGGTGAAGTGATACCACAGAACCAGCATCAGAAAACAATCAAAGAGTATGCATAGCCTCAATTTTTGAATCAATCAAACATCGTCAAGCCGCCAGTTAAAGCCCACACATTTGAGATTAAACCATCAGTAATTCAAATGCTTCAAACTTCTTGTTCTTTTGGAGGAGCACCGAATGAAGATTCTCATGTGCACTTGGGCGAAGTACCTTGAGATATATGACACTTTCTGCTTTAATGGGGTGTCGACCGAGTACATCCGGATGTCCCTCTTCTCCTTTTCTTTGAGGGACAAGGCTAAGTCGTGGCTGCTATCACTCCCACCAAGCACTCTCGACACATGGAAGGCAGTAATCGAGAAGTTCTTGGAACGGCATCATGACCTTCAAACAGCAGCCAATGGAGTCTTTCTACAAAGCATGGGAGCATTTCAAGGAATTACAACGAGCATGCCCCTATCACGGTATTGAGATTTGGACACTGGTACATATTTTTATAATGGTTTATTGGAAAATTGTCGTTCTTCTCTTGATGCTGCTGCAGGTGGTTCACTCATGAACAAGTATCCCGAGGAAGCCTATGAATTGTTGACCAGATGGCATGCAATGGCTACCAGTGGCCATCCGAAAGGACAATGGGACGTGGAACCACTACAATACATTCGGTAGATGCCGTGACAACCATTTCAACTAAGATGGATGCCCTATTCAAAGAAGTGACGACATGGAAGAGCCAAGGAGGAGGGCCAACCTATGGAGCCACCGAAGGACTGACCTACATCAAACCAATGCAAGAGACTCAAGAGACGGCCAACTACATTGGAGACAACCCGAGGAACAATCAAGTTCTCCAACACTTACAATCCGGGTTGGAGAAATAATCCAAACTTCTCCGGTGCCAACAACAACAACAGGGCCAATCCACCACCGGGGTTCTAATCAACTCAGAAACAAGAACCTTCGGCTTCGGATCGTATCACGAGATTAGAAGAAACTTTCATTAAGTTTATGCAATCTTCTCAAGATACACATGCTGTTGTGCAATCGAATTCTAATCAAATTATTATCTTGCAATCACAGGTGCAGAATATGGAGACTCAAATAGGTCAATTGGCTCAAGCAATCAATTCTCGACCACTGGAAGCACTACCGAGCGATATAGAAATCAACCCTCGAGGAAAGAATAATGAACAAGTGAAGGCAATCACGCTACAACACAAACCAGAAACAGGGGATGAAGCAATAGAGGAGGACTCACGATCCCCAATCGCGACCCCTGCTCACTGAAGCTATGAGTCGCGACCCCAGGTCGCCATCCTTTTTTCCAGAACAGCAGAGTCATGACCCCTAATGACAGAGCCAAAATTCGAGACTCGGATGACTTCCAGAGCTGCAAGAACAACCCAGAACATGCTGAGAAAACCCAGAAAAAGCCAGAAAAGAAGGAAAGGATGTATCCTCCTCCTCCCTACCCTCAAAGAGGACAAAGGGCAAACAATGAGCATCAATTCCGTAAGTTTTTAGATGTGTTCCGTAAATTAAATATTAATATACCATTTGCCGAAGCTCTTGAACATATGCCAACCTATGTAAAGTTTATGAAGGAGATCCTATCTAAGAAGAGGAGGCTTGGAGACCATGAGGTCATAGCTCGTACCGAGGAGTGCAGTGCAATTTTGCAACGTAAGCTACCCCTAAAATTGAAGGACTCAGGTAGTTTTACAATACCTTGCTCCATTGGTAATAAATTTGAAGGTAAAACTCTATGTGATCTTGGTGCAAGTATCAATCTCATGCCATATTCTGTTTATAGTGAGTTAGAATTAGGAGAAGTGAAGCCGACAACGATTACACTTCAACCAGCTGATAGATTTTTGGCTTATCCCCGTGGTATAATCGAAGATGTTTTTTTTTTGGTAAATGTAAATTTCATTCATTATAGGCAAAATGTACATGGGAAGTACTCAAAATGTACACATATAATAATCGAAGATGTTTTAGTTAAAGTGGATAAGTTTATATTTCCCGTTGATTTTGTGGTGCTTGATATTGATGAGGATCGAGAGATCCCAATTATACCTGGTAGACCTTTTCTTGCTATAGGTCATGCATTAATCGATGGGGAAAAAGGCGAGCTTACACTAAGGGTTGACGAGAAGAATGTGAATTTGAAAGCATTCCGTTCTATGAAATCACAACCTCATGAATGCTTCTCTATTGATGTTGTTGATAGGTTCACCAATCATGAGTTCTAAGAGACTCAACCCAAGGATACACATAAAGAAGTTCAAGATAGTGGACAACCACATGATGCAAGGCACCATGAAAACATGAAGCGAGGGGACGCAATTTCAAAAGTACCAAAGAAGTTCACTAAACTTTTGGAAGGAAATCCTCCTGATATAAAACAAGTTACTAAGAGCTCCCTCAAAAGATGGACAAGGCATGATGAGAGGACCATGGTAAAAGAATTTCAACTCGGTCAATTGGTTTCTTTATTATAATTCCTTGTTAAAATTTTTGTTAGGAAAGAACCGTTGGTCGGGGCCCATTCCAAGTGGTACGAGTCTTCCCTTTCGGATCGATCAAATTGATGAATCAAAAGATAAGATAGGAGTTCAAGGTGAAGGAGCAGCATTCAAAGGCATACAAAGGGGACCCTATCAATTGGGATGGGTCCTCAATTCAAGGACAAGAAGGATGATGTGACCAAAAGTCGACCCGAGGACTTAAAACATGGCGCTTCTTGGGATGCAACCCAAGCAAAGAGTTTTTCTACACCGTTATTTTAATTTTAATAATTACTTATATGCATTTTCTTATTTTCAGGAATAGTTAAAAGAAAAAGAAATATCCCAGGAAAGTCATGAACAGATCTGCAAACACCAATGAATCGCGACCCCCAGTTCAGATTGCTTGTGCATCCCACTGGGTCGCGACTCCCTACCTAGACGTGCATGACTTTCAGAGTCACACCCCACAGCCCAAGCTCACTGCCCTAAGCAATTTAGCTTGCAATAGAAGAGGAGGACAAGAGCGAGGAAGAGAACCAATGCATTGGACCTCTCATCACCACCAACAAATCGGGGCAAGTTTCCTATTTCTTTAATCTTTTTCTTTGCTTTACATTGAGGGCAATGTACAGTCTAGGTTTGGGGGAGATTGTCTAGTAAAAAAGGTGGTAGCGGTTTTGTTTCGTGTCTGTTGGGATGCTTGCTTGTTTGCTCATACATTTAGATAAAGTAGGTTTGCATGCATTTAGGATGCTAGATAGGTTTTTTTTTTTTTAAGATTTCACACTTCATCTTAGGCATGTTAGTTGGTGTATCACACCGATGAATTAATCCACTCATGACGAATTGATTGGCCCTTGTTCGGTGACCATAATAAGTGGCTTGAAATTTGAAACTCGATCGAATTAGAGAATGCAACTTGCTTAGGATGTGTTTTGAAAAAATTTGATCGTATCTAAACCCCATTATTTTTCATGACACTCTTACTTTAGGGATAGTTTAAAATTGCCCTTGATGTTGCTCGATTGTATGGCTCACATGAGGGTAGGCAAGAATATGAACTTTGATATCCTACCAAAAGCAGATAAAGGAAGAAATAGAAAAATAGAAAAAAGGAAAAAAAGAGAGAAATTTTATGCATGAGTTAGCAAAGAAAAATCCTATAGAATTACAAATGTGAGCTTAATTGAAAGATGTGCCAAGGCTCTGAGCACCACTGTATGGGCTTGAGCGTCATTTAGTGTGAAAGTATACGCAACAATCCCTGACATGTGCTCGTGGTAGAAAAAATAGTCCATTTGTCGAAGCTTGAGAATAGATCCGTAGGGGTGCCTCAACACCTAATGTCTTGGACCAACTGGGACGAGAGGCATTGGTTGATTCCTCGCTACATGGGCCTAGCTTATGTATGTGACACTCAGAGTCGTGCACCACCAAAGAAAAAAAAGAGTGGGAAAGAAACGAACGGAAATGTAAGAAGACAATGTCTTTGTGAGTGTTTGAGTCTCTTGATTGTATGCTTGACCAACTTTGTTTTCGATTGGGTATTTGAACTTTAGTAGGAGTGGTTCCATTAACACAACACGGGTTAAGACTGATTTTTTTTATAAAAATTTTGACATCAAAAGTGTAGAGCAATCGAATTGAAGATTGGGTGGAAGATGAAAAGCCATTCCTGAAAACTCTAATGGGCTAAATCTTTCTGATTGGGTTAACAAATTCGTTTGTGTGTTTTGCGTGCTTGTTGGGATTCAAATTGTCTTACTCGAGGATGAGTAGGAATCTAGACTTAGGGGTGTGTTAATTATATGAATATGCTTATTTGAATATCTTTTCGGGCTTAGATTCAAGTGAGTTGTTCGAGTTTTATGAGTTTTTAATGCATGATTTGTTGTCTTTCCTTAGTTCAGTGAAATTAAATCATGATTAATTAATTCAGATTTTCTTCCAAGAATGTTGGTACTTCCAGATTTTTTTTATTGTTGTAAGTATATAATGAATGACCAACCAGGCTAAGAAGATGGACCCCGACCCATGGAATCAAGCTGGATAGAAGCTATAAAATAGAGGATTAGAGGAGGAGTCGCAACTCAAGGTCGCAACCCAGGGTCGATTTCCCTGAAGCTGAGAGCAACACAGAGTTGAGGGTTGACCCCTTGCTAGCATAGAAGAATTCGTGATATTCACTGAATATTCGGTTTCTTTAAGATCCCGAAACTCGATATGGAAGATATTCCGAGATATTGGGGTACCAAAAAATTAGATTTCGCTTGACTCACACACGGAAAAATACAATATTTTGTCATAATATTTTTTAGGATAGAAATATTTGAGAAATATTTTAGGCGTGATGTAATATTCTATTCTCTATTGTTATAAATTCTAAACCTCGCAGCACACCTAGGATCCTTACACAAGGGTTTTTACATTCGTTCTGCTGTCAAGAAGAGATTGGGTAGAAGATGATCGACGTGCTTCAAGAAGATTTCGAGGATCGAGAGATCGGCTTCTAATCATTCCAGAGTTTTTCTTTCTTTCCTCTTTCTTTTTCTTAGTCATAATGTATTCAAATCTTTTCTTGGTATTTTCTTTTAATTTCGTTATGAACTAATTCCCTCTTTCCTAGGGCAAGTAATGAAACTCTTTTCTATGTTCTAGGTTTTTCCCTTTTCTCTTATATGTGACAGATTATATTCGTGTTACTTATATTATTCTCGTCTTTAATGTTTTCTGATTGACTGACCACCAATTAGATCGATTAGGAGAGATCGACAAACTCGAGAGACAAAGTCGAAATCACGCCAAAGATAATATAACCTAGGATAATTCATGCTGACAGGTCGGGATTATTTATGAGAAGTATCAAGAGTTTAGCTTATCACCCTAGGTATCCATATTAGGGTTCGAGCTAAATGAGTTTCTTAATATTAATTTCCTAGAGATAGAGTGATTAGTATCGTCCTAGAAACACGTTCTTGTTAAGCCAAGAGGTAGGCAAGGAGACATAAAACCATAGGATAGTAATACCGTAATTAATTGCATATAAAGATTAGGGTTGGATTTAGAAGTAGGATTGAGGGAAGTTGTGAACCCTAGGTCTATTAAAATTGATTAATTTCTTCTAATTGCTTTCGATTTACTTTTATTGTTTTCTTTGAAATTCTCATCTGATTTGATTTGCCTAACTTAGTTTAATTGTTTAGTTTACTGTTTAGTTTTAATTGAACTAGATCCTCGTGGGAATGATTTTTTACTCTCTTATTATATTACTTGAGCGATACGTACACTTGCGTGCTTGCTTTGCTTGCTCATCAATTTTTATCACAACAAACGTGCCCTAATCGTGAGTGGAATCATCAACAAATTTGGCAGTCAGAGTGAAATAATACTTCAAACTTTCATCAACAAGTTGCAAACCTAGATCATCCTTCTAGGCTCAAGAAGGCACTCAATAATTTCATGAACTTCTAATAGAACCTTCGAAACAAGCTTTTGAACATCAATCAACCCTTGATCACTTCTCCAAACATAGAGAATACTTTATTCAATTTTATGACTACTCTAGCTGCAATTCCATCAATTTCTAATATTGTTTCTACCTTACAATAGTAGAAGACCAATTTGGAAACTTGATTGGGACAAAGTATATAAACAGCTCATTCCAAACTTCAAGAAGCCTTGTCGAGCTAACATAGAGATCAACCCACGAGATCAAGCCTTGTCCATCACCCCTGTAGTGAGATGTACTTCAGTTAAAAGGGACTGCAATTCCCTCCTATCTCGATCCAAAAACAATCTTTATTGCCATTGGGTGCTGCAAACAAACTCAGTCATTGTGACAAAAGGAGATAGTCCATACCTGTGCTGGAAGCGCGCACCAAGCGAACTAAGTGGATGCCAATTATCTAGCCAAAAAAGAGTATTAGCTCCATCACCCAACTGAATAGTGAAAAGAGGATATGCAATATGGTGAAGCTTGAGCAGCTTCCTCCATGTATAAGAGTAGAAACTAGGAACACGAACATCCCAAAAACTATGATTTTTTATGCAATATGGAGAAGACTATTTTAACAATTAGAAGAGATAGTGTCACAACTACAATGGGGGCTAAAGTGGCAATTAAGGAAGTATCAAGTGTTTATTAACTGGGGAGGATACCTATTTCACTCTAGGTAAGTATTATATCCATCTGTAACTTTGTCATACATTACTCTAAGTTGGATGACAATGTTACATTTAGGTTTGGGGAGTTCGTCTTATTCATTTAGGTTATTGTTGCTTACTTTATTTTGTTAGTTTCTTGATAGATTAGGTTGCATGTACATAGGTTGCCAGTAAGTTTTTTTTAGAAATCACATTAGGTTTTATGCACGTTGGAAGTGTGACATACTTACGAGTTCGAAGCCACTCATGATGAATTTTTATGCCCTTGTTCTATGATGATACATAATAGTTTTGAACTTTGAATTTCGTCCAAGAGGAAATTTGGGATTGCTTGGTATGCTTATACTTAGTTTAGTGTGTTTGAAAGCTTAATCCCACTTATGCACCACCTTGCATTAGATGAGAGTTTAAAGTTGATAGTTGCTTATGTTATCATGTAATTGATATGCTCTGAAAGAAAAAAATTGAAAAGAAAATGAGAAAAAGAAAGAAGCTAGTCAAAAAAGAAGTTGAAAATATGAATTATGGCTCTAAATACCGCTGGTCGAGTTTTAGTATTATTTATGCAATAAGACACATGTACTTGTGAGGGCTATTAGTCCATATGTCCAACTTGAGGATAGACCCAAGGGCTACTTCAACCCCTAATACCCTAAACCAAATCGGATTAGAGTTATTGGTCGATTCCTTGCTATATGGGCTCGACTAAGGTTAGGTCTATAAGAGTCGTTCTGTCATGACCAGAAAATTTAGTTGAACTTCCCCTTATTTTTGTAACATTTCACATCAAATATGAACCTGCTAATATAATAATCAGAATGATTCCCATTCAGCACCACATCCACAAGCCATGTCTCATCCCCCCATATAACCCATAACAATCTCTACCAAAAGTTCAGACCGTAACGGTATTATACAGACTATTATACTTCTAATTTACATAACCTTGACATTTACCTAGAAGATGTTTGACGCTGATCATCGAAAACCAAAATGGTAGTTCCAAGGGCTCATCTTTTCTATACTTAGCTAAAAAAATATATCACAAGGGATGAGCTGCAAGCTCAATAGGGATAAATTTCTAGAGTAGAATAATAGTGTAAATACAATTTCTTAATAAATCACATACCTTACAAAATCATTCAGTATGTCGGATGTGAAAATCGCCACGACTTGAAGGTTAGCCCTACGGGTTATAGACGCGCACTAGGCCTAACTTGAGACTTTGATCGTGTTTGGATTTTTTTGGAGTCGCCACTAATCATTTAAGGACTAGTTCTAAGATCGATCAGAAACCTATTATTTACGTAGAGGAGCACAATACTAACCACCTAAGTATTTATTTACCGGTCTTGAACCAATGTTTGAATTCGGGGGTCTTGTTACGTCTGAAAGGCTCACAAGCCAATCAACACGCCCGATATCGGTACCCAACCCTGTATCTAGGTTGTTTGTTTGCTTGCACATGTTAGTTTGTCCAATTGTTTCCCTAATCGAGATTTGAATCATAGGTCCGAAATCAAAATCAATAATCAAGGAACGTGCCCTAGCATGCCACTACACGTTCTAGTCTATGTGCAAGAAAGTAAAGGGTTACACTATACTTTGATTACAAGCATCCATCATCTCTCTCTCTCACTCTACCCGCCCCACTACAATTATTCGCTCAAATACATGAAAGTTCCCAAACCCCACCTAAATCATAAACAAATAATTAAATCTTCGGGGCACCATTCGCAAGATTTCAAAGTGAGGAGCAAATGCACAAAATGCCTAAGTAAAAGACTACTGTGTGAAATTCATAAAAAGAGGAACTAATGTACAAAGTATCCCAAGACAAGGGACTAACATGTAAAATGTCCTAAGTGCAAAACTGATATGCTAAATGTCCAAAGGGGAAGACTAATGTGTAGAGTATTTAAGATGCAGGATTAATATGTAAAATGGACTAGATGAAGGACAAATATGCATAATCCTAAATAGTAGATGTTGTATGCGGGATGACTAAAATGATAGATTAAGATGTAAAAACCTATGAGGTGAGGAAACAAGTCGAATGAGAAACCTGTTTGCAAAAACCCATGAAATGATGGAGCAAGCATGTACACTTAACCATGGACACTGAATCGTAGGAAAAGCCACAAAGCAACAACGGGAACAAGGAAATCAAGCACACAGTGGCAGCCTTAACAGCTGAGAAATAGCCACATTCACGACATGAAACAACATCAAAATTGATAGGGAGATCAAGCAAACAGCACCAGCCCTAACAATAGATGAATGGCTCATATTCCTAGGCTATAATGGGATCAACATCGAGCGAAAGAAAAGGGGGTACCGACCAGCTGCAATAACAGATAGTGAGCTGCCTTATTTCCTATCAAAGGTGTCATGCAAATCAATGGAAAATACGCAACAAAGAGCTGCTGCAATAACAAATAAAATATAGTTCTATTTCCCTCGAAAAGTGCATTTAAAATAAGGAGAACATCAAGCAACTGGCTGCCGCAACACCAGATAATAAAAAGCTCTGTTCTCGCTAGAGATGACATAGAAATCACGAGGAATCATGAGCAAAGATCCGCTGTAATGCCTGACATTAAACAGCCCGAATTCAACTAAAAATGCATTTGAAAAAAAGGAAAAACACGCTGCACACTGCTGCTGCAACAACAGACGATAGCTAGCTCTATTCCCCTTGAAATGTCACTGAAGATATGGGGAAATCCTTGGGCAAAGAATCAACATCAACTATAGGAACCAATCAGCCTTATTTTCGAAGAAAACGACCGTTAAATAAAGAGGGAACAATGAGTAAAGAGCAGCTGCCACTACAGCCACTTTTCAATGAAAACAACACTCAAATCAAGAGGAAATATCGATCAGGAAGCTGCTGCATTATCGGACCCTAAACAGCCCCATTCTCGGCGATAATGACACTTAAGCAAGTGGAAAATGTCGAGATAGGAGCTACTGCACTATCAGGA
Source organism: Lagerstroemia fauriei (assembly GCA_025802135.1). Lineage (NCBI taxonomy): Eukaryota > Viridiplantae > Streptophyta > Magnoliopsida > Myrtales > Lythraceae > Lagerstroemia > Lagerstroemia fauriei. The sequence continues at coordinate 4,831 of JAOYND010117802.1, read as the reverse complement.
TGTGCATAGCCTCTTCCTCAATGAAAATGACACTTAAATAAGTGGAAAATGTCGAGATAGGAGCTGCTGCACTAACGGGATGTGCATAGCCTCTTTCTCAATGAAAATGACACTTAGACAAGTGGGAAATGTTGAGGAAGCAGCTGCTGCAATATGGGAATGTGAACAGCCCCTTTTTCAGTAAAATGACATTGAAATGATTAGAAAACACCCAACAATGAGCAGCATCCAAGAAATAGAACAGAAATGTCATAATACAGACCAACAATGATCTGCTCCATCCTTATAGAAAACGTCAGCAAAAATCATGGAAACTCCAAGGACAAAGCAGCAACAGCAACTACAAGTAATAACAAGCCCGTTTTCCATTGAAAGCGATATCGAAATCAAGTGAAAACACCTAGCAAGTGGCAACAACCAACACCTAACAGCAAGCAATAGCAAGGAACGAATATAAAACAGATCCCATCAGTCATTCTAGCCAATATTAGCGCCACCTGATTCATCGGAATTGCCAATAACACATCAATAGCAGAGAATGCCCATCGTATATGAGCCAGGCAGTGTCAGCACTTCACATCCCAATCACAGGTGAAAAATAGAAGCAGCCCAACGTTCCATAAACCTAATCAGACCCAAGAGACAATGGAACATTAAAAGGGTTTGACAGATTTAGACCTCACTGTGGAGAAGCCGGGAAAACTCACTGATCAATATCGAGTTTTCTCAAATCGAGACAGGAACACGGAAGCAGTCAACGGAGCGAAGGAGGGCCTTGAAGGACGGGCATGAAGCTCCCAGATTCTTACGGTGGTGGCTCTGATTGCGGAAGGTGGAATGAGCCTTAGATGGCTTCGAATGGGCCAAGGAAGTGTCTATGGTTGGGCTGAGGTTCTGGTTCTGTGGTGACGGTGCTTGGAAATCGTAGGTGGGGCTCGGAGAGAATGCAGAGGAGTTGGGATTAGGGGACAAGCAGGTTCGGTGAACTGAAAAGAGGGACAGAATGGCGGATGGAGGTTCGATCGAGAAGGAAGGGCCCGCCAGTGATGGTGGCTGCTCGTACAGGGCTCGGAGCAGAGGCGTGCGATGGAAGAGGCCCGAGCAGTGGCTGTGCGCGGCGTGAGCTCGGGTGGTGAGTGGTGCCTTGGCGGTGATGACTGGAGCTAGTGGCTACAGAAGGACAGAAAGGGGCTGTGGAGTTGGTAGGAGGTGGTCAGAGATGGGGATCACCGGCCTCTGATGAGCGGCGGTGAGTTTGCTGGAGCAGAGGGCTATGGTTTGTCGTCGGAATCGGTCTCTCAAGGACAGCATCATCGTCGAAGCTCGGAAATGGGAGCGGTGGACGGAGCGGACAGCTCGTCGGCGCAGGAGCTGAAACTGGAACCGAAGCCTGGAGGAGTGGGGCGGCTGCAATCGAGCTCTGGAGGGCTTGATCGGTGGTAGAGTCATTGAGGCGTGGCTGTGAACGTTGTTGGAACTCCGGCTGGATTGATCGGAGCGTGGCCGTCATCCCCGAGTTCCTCCCGTCACCTGCTCTATTTCCTTTTTGTTGCTGAGAACTTTTTTTCAAAGATTGCGGCCCCTCTTTCTTAGAAACCCTAAGCTTATTTATATATATATGATATGATATTAATTTTATTTTTTTATTCTCTATTTTTTATTAAAATTTACTTAATTAATATTTATTTAGAAAAGAAATTCAGAAAAAGCCCTCAAATATGTCCCTCATAATATTTCAAATACTTTTAATTTTTATTGACCCTTACAACCCCTGGGGCATAAAAATCATTCTTTTATGAGCTTATTTTCAATCCCTTAATATTGCGTTCTATTTTTTAATTAATCTTTTATAAGTTAAGATCCAAATGACACCAATATTACTTAATTTAGAACCACTCATTAATTAGATACAATTTTTCAAATAAAACTGGCCGAGATGCACAAATATGATAGATTCAGCCAATTTCACTTAAAAATCGTATATTCTTCTCTGGATCAAATTTCGGGGTCCAAAATATGTCAAATTGAATCTAGTCTGATGCTCTTCAAAATGACTTTGAATTTACCTTATGATCATCAATTTAAATCTCAAACATCATATCAGAAAAGAGTACTCACAACCCCTTCAGTCAATCCTCCAACTAAGTTTGATCTCCAATAGCTCTATTTTGGTTCTCCTCAATCCCTATCATATTAATCATAGTAAAAGTTAACATATATGATATATTCACATATGTATTCAAATAAAAATAATCCTAAAAATACTTATGAAACTTAATCTACTCCACCATGATTAATCATATAACATCCACATATTCTATTAACCCTACTCCTATACCCAAATCATACCAACTATAATATACTATCAAATAATAAAATCTACTAAACTCGAAAACCAAAGTGGTAGTTCTAGTGGCTCGTCATTTCTCCACTTAGGTGAAAAGAAAATACCGTAGGGGGTGAGCTGCGAGCCCAGTGAGTACAAATTTCTAGAGTAGAATAATAGTATAAATATAATTTCTTAATAAATCACATACATTACAAAATCATACACTACAAAATCACAACCAGATTAGCAATGAAAATGCTTAATTATATTATTTATACGTTGTACGGAATCAATCAATACAAACAATAGTCATGGGATTGCACTACCTCTAAGACATAGTTATGGCAGTATCGATACTCCGCTCTCTAACGATACCGTGACCCCGTGAAATAATCAATATCAATCTTCCTTCCATCTCGCAGTGCCCTTCATCTACACACTCACATCCGCAGGGGCTGCCCATTATCCTCCGATGGTAAGAGCAGTTTTAAATTATCTTATTTTTATATCTCGCTGGAAATCAGAGGTAAATTAGCTCGATGGACATCAGCGGTAAACTAAATCTCTCTCTTTCCACTTTCATTTATATTTTTTTCTATTCATTTTTTTATACGACATGATTTCATAAATAAATATATATATATAACATTCTATATATTGTTTTACTATAGAAAAGAATACTCATAACCCCTTCAGTCGGTCCTCCAACTAAGCTTGATCTCCAAGAGCTCTATTTTGGTTCTCCTCAATTCCTATCATATTGATCATAGTAAAAATTAACACATATTATATATTCACATATGTATTCAAATAAAAATTATCCTAAAAATACTTATGGAACTTAATCTACTCTACCATGATCAATCATAAAACCTCCATATATCCTATTAACCCTACTCCTATAATCAAATCATGCCAACTATAATATACTATCAAGTAATAAAATCTACTAAACTTGAAATTAGTCACATTTACATCCTATTTATTTTTTTCTCCTTACATGTGCATCCCCAATCTCTCCGTCTCAATTCTCCTTCTTCTTCCTCTCTCTGTCTCGCTCTCTGCTTCGGTGGATGGGGGAAGAAATGGTAGTGTGTTTGGGAAAGATGAAAAACATATTAGATATATGTATGTGTGATTCTTAGTTGGCCGAGGGAAAAGAATAAAAATTTATCATGGGCCTTGATTGCTTCTAAAAGGGTTAATGGGCTTATGTGCTTAGGCCCTATGAGCTCACATGTTCACCAAACAAAAAAAACGAAAGATAACAAGGAATAACAAAGAAAAAATGATGAAGAGTATTTGGATTTGAATGATGATTGACTATATTATTTATGGCACTTGATATGGATAGCTTGAACTTAAGTGTAGTTTTTTTTTTTTTTTTGATAACCGAGGTATCCGAGCGCCTTCCGGGCCCGACTAGCGGTGGTTGCGACACCTCCTCCTCGGGGCACACGCAATAGAACTTAAGTGTAGTTGATTTCACACACATGCACGGATTAAACTCGATTACCACGAGGTTGTGTGTTTGCATTGATGGTGAGACTGATTGAATTGAGAGTGAAAGGATAAAGGAAGGGTTTATTCTTGAGAGCTCTAAGAGGCTCGTTCGGTCTGCGTCGATTGGATGATTGCTTGTAGTATTGTTTGCTTGTCAATGCTTTATTAACGGTGCTATCCTTCTAAGTTGCCTTATTCGAGAATGAGTAAGAGTCTAAATTTGGGGTGTGTGAATCTATGAGAGTGTTGAATATGAAAGTTTTTTTCGAACATAAATTTAAGTTAATTTATTGAGTTCCATGTAATTTTGATATTTGTTCAAATGATTTTTATTAATTGAGTGTAATCGAGTTGAATTTGGATTATTGAATGAATCTTGATTTTTACTAGTCTTCTGTTGGTATAGATACACAATTGAAAACTAGTCAAGCTAAGGAGGACGACCCTGAGTCATTAAAAGAAGTCAGAATGAAGTTCAAAATAAGAGAAAATAGAGAGGGATCGCAAACCCCTAAATCAGTAAGACAGTGGAAATGGGTCGTGACCCATGCTGTCCAGATCTGCATTCCGTGAATTTCAAATAATAGATATATTTTATCCCTTATTTGGATATTAAAAATACATCCAGTAGACATTCATCTATCCAGTTCGTAATTCCGTTCTCCGAAAGCCATGTCGATAATCAGAGTTGACGAAGGAAGGCATAACCCTCGAGAACGATTTTAGGGGAGTTAGAGAAGAAACTACCTCACACGCAAGTTGAAGAAAGGCAATGGTGGGATGAGTTGGGTAATTGTTCAATAGAATGACCAAATAGTCATTAGTTTTTTTTACTATAAATCAATTTAGATGATGAGTATTTTCAAAAGCTGAAAAGTGAAGAGACATGTAAAGGTATAGATAGATATAGATAGATATAGACAGATGAAAATAATCTGTCTCTTCTAATATATAGTAGTAGAGATATAGATAGATATGAAAGAGTTTCAAGTGAAGAGA
>JAOYND010117697.1:0-10401 GCA_025802135.1 Lagerstroemia fauriei | reverse complement strand
AATTGTTTTCTATTTAGGGAATAGAGAAACATTTCATGGACATGGTAGAGACAAGAATCCAAGAAACTAATATAATGAGTCCAGCGGTTCGATCTCGTGATCGAGCAATCGATCGTCCATGAAATGAAAGTCCCGGGTTTAAATTCCCCCGGAATCTAACTCCACGACTTCCGATCAGAAAAACCTCTACATCAAGTGTGGATGGCCTGTTCGTAGTCGCCGGAAGAGATCGGGTGGATAAGATGCGCACGTGCTGGCTCGAACACTGTTTGCCTATTCAAGAGGTCACACATGATCTATGGAATTATTATGCATTTACTGTTGAATAAATAATATTTAATTACCTATTTAATTAAACGCTTATTTATCGTGGAGCTGTAAGAGCAAATCAAAATGATTTAAGTGGAAAATCGGTCACACTGCAATTCTAAATCTTTAACTTAAATTAATTTTAACTAGCTCTTACTTATCATCAGTGAATGAGTAATACACACGTAATATGATCTCATCTCAATCTCGCTCCCATGTGAAGTTAAGTTCGGGCCAACTGAAATTACCAAAAAGCCCACATGGAGACAGGCAGGACTCGGAAGTATTATTATGTGATTAGAGATGCCTGATTGGACTGTTTGGGAAGAATAATTATGAATTTTACATTAATGGATTCTTGCTACTAGCCTACTAATGCTTGTGGGCCCACTTGCTTTTTTATAATTCCTCTAACAACACATCATTACCTCCTTAACTAACTTTTTTTTTTTTTTTTACATTTTCAAATGGTACTGTAATCATGGAAGGATCTCAGATTCGAATTCTATGAATAAGTCAACACTACTTCAACTTGAATTAATCAGAATTCACTTAGTTTTCGGATATCAAGCAGTGCAGAAAAAAAGCATCATTGTTTTCTTAGAAGTTTCTAGAGTTTGCACTGTTCAACAGTTTAATCAAGTGGTTCATCATTAACGATGCATATTAAACGGAAAGAAATCCAATTATTACAATTATTTCTCACTAGCTAGACAGTCCAACGATTCCATCGTAGAATTTCTTCTCACTCTCTTTTCTCTAACTTTTGCCAAAGAGCAATGATCTTTGCTTTATGGTAAAAGAGAAATGATTTGAGTGACATTGAGATTGCTTGAGATGGGGAATTGATTCTCTCTACCAAACGTTTTTCTCTGACATTGCATAAAAATGGGATTGATGCCTCTTTCAACTAAAGTTTCCCATGTCAATCCATGGAGTATTTATTTGCTTTGTTGACATTTTCGGAGTCGTTTAACGTTCATTAATTCAGCTAAAAATTATCGAAAAACATATCGACTTATATCGACCAGATGCATGTGGGGAGGTCCACAGACGGTACATGTCATGTTTTAGTCATTTCCTCGTCCTTTCATAGGAATCCTAGGACGTTTTGATCCTTCTCTTTTCTTTCTTTTGTAGGAAAAGAGAAAACGGTTGAAACTCGAGATTAATCAGTTCATGCTTTGATCACGAAAAACTACTTATAATTAAGTTCTACTCTTGTACAATATCTGATTTTTAATTTCAATATACACTATTTGATATGTAAATATTGATTGAGTGTAATTAAATCACCTGAACTTGGCTAATCTAGACTTAAGCTGGGTAGGCCCACTGAAAGGTAAAACTCTCACAACATGAATTTTCTTCATTCACAAACGCAAAATCTTAATTAAAAGGGAAAAGATGTCTTAGCATTTTCAACCGACTATTGCTAAGACATCAATTATGATTCATAAGTATTGTGTGATTTAATTATCAGAGAATGTTATGTCATATTTCTAACATTTCTCACATGTGAAGTTTTCATCTCCAAACCATCAAATCTTCTATAATTTTTAGAATTAGATTTTAAACAACAGGTTGTGAAATAAAAAGTTAGTCTATGAAGAGAGTGGGATAATGCCAAAAAAGAAAAAAGAAAAAGAGAAGATAGAAAGAGGAAGGGCTAGGGAGGAAAATACCCTCTACTTCCTTTCATTATTGTTCTTTTATTATCATTATTTTTTTTCTATAATAATGAATTTATTCTATTGAATTTATAAATATTTCACAAGTCTGTTAACCCGAATAAGTTTATGCACTAGTGCGTAGACGACCTCATCAGGAGCTGTGCGAGCAGTGGGAATCGAAGCAGCAACTCTGTAAACGTTATAATTATTTATTATTATTTAATTTTTTTGAGGGAAAAGGGAGATCTTTTGCATGGATACACCTTATCTATAACAAAGAGCAAATCTTTATATGCATGCCTTCTCTTTTGGCTTTTTGGAAATTCCCATGGAAACCTTTTTGAAGGATATACACTCCCTTTTCTTTGTTATCCCAAACACTTTTGTTGTCTTAAGAATCTCCCCCAACAAGTGTAAGATAAGGTAGCACTAATGTTGATCAAAGGGGGGCAAGATTGATGTTGGAATTGAGTCTAGGAGTGCGAAACTCGTAGTAAAAGAGCTGATGTAAGGTAGTCATATACGATAATTTGATCGAAAAATATCAAATTGATGAAATTTATATCTATAGTTTTTTTTTTCAAGTTCAACTGATCAAATTCTTGGTATGATCCACCTTACATTTAAAAGTTTGATGGTCTATAATTAATTCAGATTCGAGCCGGTCGATCCACTAAGCGAACGACCACTAAAGTTTGATAAAAATATTTTTTGATTCTTTCTTGACTAGGGAAAATGATACTGATACTGGAAATCCTATGTGTTTGACATTTTTTATAGTTGAGTCATATAAGTTTGAAAATTACAAATTCAATCCTATAATATTAGTTCCGTTGCACTTTTAGTTCAAATGTCACTGTTTCGTTATCAAAATAGTGATGATTCGGACTGAAAATGCAGCGGAACTAATCTTATAGGACTGAATTAGTTATTTTCAAACTTATAAGACTCAACTACCAAAAATGCCTAACATATAGGGCTTCTATCGTAATTATCCTTTCTTGATTAGGCAAGAGGCTCGTGGTCTAAAAAAATTCATTTTTCGGCATAGTATATTACAAAAAACAGGTGAAGTAAGAGAAAAATGGCTTGGTACAGTTAATATCGCTCTCGCTATATAACTTAGAGGTCCTGCATTCGATTTTACTAATGGGACTTCCTTTTATCCCTTCCAGACCTATGTGTCTCTTTTATTAAAAAAAAGAAGAAGAGTGAAGTAAGAAAAGTGATGTGTGATGACTGGGCTGTGTAGTGGCTGCATGATGGGTGGGTGCTGATTGTGTTTAAAGATTTTGACAAAAGAATGCAAAGCAAAGTTATTATATCATAAAATATTTCCAAGATAATATAAATAAATATGAAAAAAATTCACTATTTTTTTCTGATCGGTTCAATTAAGAAGAATACCATTACTTTCATCTTGCATTATCACCTGAAAAAATTCCCATATTTCTCTCTTTTTACTTTTACTTGAATCCAAAAAATTTCAAACAAAAAACATCGTACGACAATTTTTAAAACCAAACCAGACATCGGCTCGGTCGTAATACGTGCTAATAGATTTTCAACTAGTTCAATGGATATGACTGGGTAATTAAAAAATTATCTATTTATAAATATATAGAGTGAGTTATAAGGATACATGACATTTCAACTAATTTTAACATACGTTTATGCAAAAATACTAGTCTATATAAAATTTAAAATATTTACATTTTTCCTTTAAAAATAAAGATTGAAAAACTTTAAAATTAAGAAGAAGAAGAAGAAGATATTAAACCATGAAGGAGGGAAAATTTGCGGTAGGTGGAGAGATGAACTACAGGGAGATTCGACATCGGTCGGTCCGATCTAATTTTAAAAATTATGGCCAGAGAAACATTGAAAACATGCAAGCTGGGATCCCCGCTCATCTCATATGTATACATAATTATGCAATATAATTATATATCTTAAAATTAATTTGCTTGATTTATGAATACTTATATATCAATAAATTAGATAATTATAGTTCTATTTTATCAAAATGATGTAAATTCTTAATTTCTTTAATTATATTATCATAAATATATAAATTTTATATCGAATTTTGAATTATATTTTGCATAACAAAAATAAAATACTTTCACGGTGCCCCGACCCGTGCGGGGCGGGTCCGGGCATCCTAATACCCGGCCCGTCCCGGCCCATTGCAATCTCTACATGCAGCAAAAACAAGAAAAAGTTGTACATCATTCTCTGTTATACCAATTGACCTCTTGAACATATTTGAAGACAACTGTTTTCTGCCAAAAGAATATTATATAAGTACTTACTTGGGAATGGATCTCTTAGAAAAATGCAATGATGTACCAATTATTCTGTGAAATAACAAGGTCACGTCCGATATCGAGATTTTCTGTATCTTTTTATAATAAAAAAATTTATATGTCTATTATAAGGATAAAAGATAAAAGGGCACGTCAAATTGAACTTCCAACTTCTAAGTTAAAATAAATATCAACGCGTAATATATAATGAGTTCGTTGCATAATATGTCTAAAATTTTTTATAAATTTTAAAAATTAATTTTACAGGTATCAAAATTTAAATAATAAAATCATTATGTATTAAGCATTAAATATTTACTTTCTGGGCTGCGAGGCAGAGTTCTGTCATCTTTGAATTCCTCCGAGGTGAATGAACGGTGTTGCCGGTCAACGTTAACTTTGACCGATGCTTGCTGGCAATGGAAACATGAGCTCTCTGCCTTGCTCCCAGTGTTCTTCTAAGGCTTTTCAATTTTATTTTAGGAAAAATTACATATATCGTATATTTTTTTAGGGAATATTTTATAATGATACATTTCTTTTTTTTATTACAATTCAGTACATTTTCTTTATGAAATGTTTCATAATAGTACATTTCTTTTTTTTTTCGTTACAGTTTAGTACATTTTTTTCAAAATTATTACAGTTTAGTGCATTTCCTTTCAAAATTGTTGCAATTTACTACAATTATCAAACTATCGTTAACACCGTCAATGCTTGATAACGTGGCGATCTGATATAGACGCGAATTTAATATTGTACCAATGCTAAACAACATTGATGGTGTTAACAGCAGTTTGACATTTTGTAGTAAACTGTAACAATTTTAAAAGAAAAAGTACTAAACTGTAACGAAAAAAAGGAAATGTACCATTATGAAATATTTATAAAAAAATGTATCAAATTATAATGATAAAATACACCATTATAAAACATATCATAAAAGACATGTATCATTAGTGTAATTGTCCCTTTTATTTTATTATGCATGTTGTTGTCGGCTCGACTGTACATGCACACACCGCAACGCGGCCCGTTTTCTTATATTATTAGTAGACGTATATCTACATTTGTGTACGTATTTTACTATTTAATAAAATGAATAAAAAAGTAAATATATAAATTATTAAATAAAATTTTAATTTTAATTATTATTTAGAATGTGTATTTTTTGGAATTTTAAAAAAATAAAGTGATTTTATATATAAATAAATTCGGTGAAGAGACAGCTCGAGAAAAATTTGCGTGAAATAGGTGAAAGAAAGTGATGGCAGAGAGAGAGAGGTGATAGTTATACATTTTATTGAATCTACCACCACAATCTTATTTTTTTTCTAGATGTAATAAATATCAAAAACTAATTTTTATATATTAATAAATAGTTTGAGAAATTAAAAAAGATTCCGAAACTCTTAAACATATTCATATATTAATTATAAATATAAATTAGTTTATAGTGTTACATAAGGTTGGACTCTCCTATAATCCAAAATTTAAAGTTGGTAAGTGCGAAAATCCAAATCTCTTACATCTTCAGAATTTTCTTACCGACCTTCCAACATGTACATGTCTCTTTTATATATATATATATATATATATATATTAATGGTGTCTGATGCCATAATAATTAACTAATTCACCGCACGGTATATTGTACGGTCTGGGCCCGTCATTAATCCCCAGATACCGGTCACCGGGAGAGTCAAATCCTGGAACTAACCTACTGCATGCTATCAGCTTACTAGCGAATCCGTCCCTCAGAGATATGTAATAAATGTCTCTTACACAATAAAGAACTAGTGAATAAAATCATTGAAATTTATATAATATTTACCGTTTTTCCTAGTTCAAGGAGAATGATCGCATACTGATTTCCTTTTAAATTCATCCCCGCTTTTAATAATATGCCTTTTTCACTGAATTTTTTTTCTTTTTATAAAATATTATGTGCTAATAATGTGATGGCAATTATAATACCAGAATGTGAATGATTTGGCATTACGAGCACGAGGAAAGGCTCTCTTCTTTCTGGCCGCATCGAGTGATGTATCCCATCATCGAATCGTATCGTACAACTTGCCGACAAAAATCTTCCATATTCCTGAAATTTAAAATCAGTCTCGGTACCAAAAGAATCATACAACATGCAACGTGCCACTCCACGTTTGCCTCGCATCGGAAAGCCTCTGAGATCGATTTTTATTACCGGAACTCTCTGTAACGATCCCTCGTTGAGATACCCAATAACCCACATCGGCAACCCTTTTTTTAGTATGCGTCACCGGCATTCAAGATCAGAAGTTACATAGAGCTCTGTCAGATTCAGTTCGAGATGCTCTCCATTTACAATAAATCGAACTCAAGATATTTTACTTAAAGAGATCCAATACCGAATCACTTGAATTGATTCGTGCTAATTCCATATCATCTTTTTAAGTAAAAAATAATTTAATAATATTATATATTAATATTATTACGTGATATATTCAATGCAGATTAATTCCCTCCCTCTCCCTCGCTTTCTCTCTTTCTTCTCGAGTTTTCTTGGATCCCAGGGAGTCCGAGTGGCAAAAATTGAATGGCAGTGTACGGTTACGAAGCTTCATTAAATCGTGTTTGGCAGTTTCGATGGCAATTTAATGCATTCCTATGGCCAAACAGGAGAGAGATACTTATGGTAATTCTTACGTAGAATTATGAATTAATAAAATTTAATTATTTTTAATAAAATTTTAAAAATTAAATTTAAAAATAACTTAATTTAATTTATTTGTGACAGCATATCAATATTATTACGTTATATACTTATTACATAATACCTTCTTACCAAACAGAAGAGGAAGCAAAAAGTGAGAAAATTATTTCAAGAAACAGGAGTGGAATCTTTTCTAATTCAATCATCGAACCAGCTACCAAGATAATTTAACGATTCATAATCAACAATAACTTATATTAAAGAACAGAATCATACGCGCGTATTCACTTTATTCAACAATTTAAAGATCCATGGTAATAATTTTTTTTTTGAAGAAACTATACGTACGTGTAATAATGTTTCCAGTGGAGTGTCGGTGGTCCTCAATTGCAAGCAACATTCATCTGTGTCTGTCTGTATTTGCTATGTACTGTTTTTTTTGTTTTCACATCTGCAGCTCCTGGTGGAAACCAAGACAACGCCAAGAATCCAAAGAATAGTTTCCCACTCATGGAAGGGAAAATAAGAAGGTTGTATGAAAAAAAACGATTCAGTACAGTTAGCACTGTTCTCGACCTGAGATCAGAATGTTTTAAATTTGAATCTTACCGGTGGAATTCTCTGCGCCGCTTTGTTTTCATTTTCTTCCATCTCCTTCTACACATATATGTTTCCTTGACACGCCCAAAAAATGTAAGGAGATTTCATTATCATATACTAGATGCTGACCCGTGCTACGCATAAAATAAAAATAAAAATAAATGAATGTGAAATGCTAGAATGAATTCATGGAATTAAATCATTTATTTGCAATTTATTTCAATTAAGTTCATTTAAAATTCGTAAAGTATAGTGGTAAGCTGAGTATTTTCAGTTATCATTAGTGTATTATATCAATTTTACTTTTTTTAATTTTATAGTTTCAAATCATTCTTTAAAAAATATAATAAATTTTTACTGCTAAAATTTTAAATATTGAGAGATAAGAGAGTGAAATAGGGGAATATGCGCATTTAACGAAAGATTTTTACTGTTAAGATCGTAGATATGAAGTGAGAGAAAAATGAATAGAATTATTATTTTATCCTTAATCTGGAAATCAGGTGGACATCATAAATCTTTAATATATAACTTTGATTAATGGCAAATATAAAAAATAAAAAAGATATCAAATTTCTTAAATATTTGCAGATAAAAGTACAGATAGATAAATTGACTATAAATCATTTGATTCTTTTATTTAATTTAAATTATTAATTATAAACCGTTAGATTAAACTGTTAAATAATTTTGTCACTGACTACCGAAATTTCTTTAAGGAAATGCACATGCACACCCTCCCTCTAGAACATAATAGGTAATACTTCCACTGTATTCATCCGAACAAGTTGGCATGATAGTAAAAATAAGTATTAATATCTTATTATCATAAGTTCAAATCCCTTTGGAGGTAGTCAACATCTCTAGTTGATCTTGCTCGGTGCTTTTGTGGACGCGCATATAAAATCGTGAGAATTAGCCGGACCACATCTAATTAACTTATAATATATATATATATATATATGTATGTTACTTCCACCACATGTGACATTAAACGTAATTTTCGATCAGAGTATGACACATTGTACAAGAGAACTCGCAAAACTTATTTACGATTTTTTTCGGAAAAAAAAGACACTTTTATCCTTAATCTCTCGGATGCTTAAAATTTTTTTTTTATAAATCTTTATTTTTATCATTTATATCTTCAATCTTTTAAATTTTTATGATTTTAATTCTATTATTACTTACTTATTATTTAATCTAGTAGAAATTTACATGACAGAGTCTTTCCATATTACCTATCGAATATTTACTCACTTTTTGGGGGAACGTATCTGTGGGTCCCACAAGTGAAAATTACAAAACAACCGGTGTCCCTTTCACTTCACTCCACTCAACGGTCTCCTCGAAGACCGACAAGAGGACATAATCGTAAGGTTCGTAAGAATCTACAAAATTTGATTTCCACGTCAGATAGTAATTACCCAACAAAAAAAGAAAGGGAAAAATGTACGATGATACATTTTCTACAAAGAATATTTTATAATAGTAAATTTTTTCGATATATTTTAGTATATTTTTTATATAATATTTTATAATAATACATTTCATTTTTTCGTTACAGTTTAGTACATTTCCTTTCAAAATTATTACGGTTTACTACAAAACGTCAAACTGTCGTTAACACCGTCAATGCTTGATGACGTGACGATCTGATATGGACACGACTTTAATGTTGTACTAATGCTAAACAACATTGACGGTTTAACGGCGGTTTGACTTTTTGTAGTAAACTATAACAATTTTGAAAGGAAATGTACTAAATTGTAACAAAAAAAAGAAATGTACCATTATAAAATATTTTATAAAGGAAATGTACTGAAATGTAACGATAAAAATGAAATGTACTATTATAAAATTTTTTCTAAATAAAATGTATCATATATGTAATTTTCCCAAAAAGAGAAAATTACATATCAGATAGTGCAATCTTAACGTTATTGTCTTTGCTTCCTATAATCCAATGTTTTTTTTTAAATTTATTTACCGGATGATAAAAATCTTTACAGTTCAACCCGTATTTCATGTAATATGATAAATGGGGTAATTTTTCTTGTAATCCTAGAGAAAAAGTCTTCTATATTACGATCTCATCACGTGACAGTACTTATGTGATGATGTTAATTAATAAAATCCTAATAAAAAAATAATAAAATTAAACTATTTTTAGGAATATTTTTTTCTTTTTAAATTTTATTAAAAAATTCTAGCATGCATGTATTATGTCATATATATTTATAACTTGCCTATTAGTTTTTGGACAAGTGTGTATTATGTGGTATATTTTATTGTATTTAACACCTTTTTTTTCCTGTAGCAGACAAAAAACCACCGCAGAACAAATTTAAATGGAGGACGATTTTGTTGACTTACAGATAGCAAATTGGGGCGATGATGTCGGTGAAAAGAAGCTCGCCACCCCAGGAAAGTATTCCATACAAATGGTCTGATAATATCAACAATGAGGTTGGAGTATTTTTCAGATTATTTTTATTTTATTTTTTTTAAGTTTTATACAAAAATTACACAAATAATTAAATTTTATTGACATGTATGACTATATAAATACTGTCATACGGTGATATCATGTCATTACGTTAGTAGAGTTTCTCTTTTGATCAAACCTGCATCCAAAATGGAGGAAAATTTTATAGAATCCGGGACAAGATTCAAAACCCATAATTTCAACTCAGGAAATTGTGATATCAATTTGATTGTAATATCAGTTCAAAGAACCGTAAGTGATTAAGAAAAACTCATTAAACCGATATTACAACTTCTTAAACAGAGACTCCAACTCTTTGATGAGTTA
>JAOYND010117588.1:0-10401 GCA_025802135.1 Lagerstroemia fauriei | reverse complement strand
GAACCTGTCAAAATGGAAACTTTTCTAGCCAACTATATACTCAACATGGTAAGAGTGAGTGTAAAGCATCTAAATTCTTAGAAAGGTTTCTCTCGACTGTGGGAGGAAACAAATCTCCCACTTCAGTCCTTTAGGGGATAAAATGAAGCATCTAAAGTGCAAAATAATCTAAATTCGGCCAGTCTATCCACCTAGACATTATGGGGCGTTTGGTTTGAGTATTATTAGATTACGAGGTAAAATAAGATTACATGAAAAATTATTATTTTACATAAAAAGTATATCATAATATAAAATTATTATTTTTGATAAATGTTTTAGATTATTGGGAAAGTTGTTGAAAATATAATATTATAATATTTGATGTAATGTAAAATAATACAAAGTTACAAAATTACCCTCCTATGTTGAATAAAAATAGAGGAACATGGAAGGACAATAATGGAAAGATGGGGATGTTGAAGGTGGGTCCCACCGATCTGCACAAATCTGGGATGGTCTTTTGAAGGTGGGCCCCACGTTAAAGATGAAATACCATCCTTTTGGGGAGCAATCCTTTTACCGGGAAAATAGCCGGGCCCGGTAAAATTGCACAACCCCGGTAATATGAAAATGAATGATGAGATTGCATCCAAACAAGTAAAATGGGATGGAAAATCGAAACTTTTCAGGGAAAATAATTACATTACAACCAACCAAACACAGCCTAAAACATTCTTTTTAAATGCAGGAGAGGGCTTTAACATATTATGCGGATATATAATATTTTTATCTTCTTCCCTTTTTTTTCCGGTTCAGGTACAATGTAGGCACTAGCTTTACATTAATGAATTTTCAAAATTTTAAAGAAAAGCTGAATATTCAGCTTATATATTTTATTTATGCTTCTTCAGATAAAATTTCCATTAAAAATGACTGATAATAACAACACGAGTTCTTAGCTGCATTATATCATTTTACATAGATAACAATGAAAGGATATATGTTTTCAGCTTCGATATAAACATACTTAGACGTTGAAAATAGTACTTTTGTTAAATTTCTTGAACTTTATTTTGTTCTTTTTTTTCCCTCTTTTATTGCTTGATCACACTCTCTTAATTGAAGTCCTTATTTTCAGCTCTATCTTCGTTTGTCCAGTGAGTAGAGTGAACTCCGCTTCCTCAATAAATATACTCGTGTCTAGGAGCACGTGGTAAGTATAAATCACATTATCAAGATTATATAATCACAAGAGTAAATAATACTAATGAAAAATTGAGTACGTAGGATACTATTTAAAAATATAAAGATGATAAAATAATTTTCTAAATTAATTCCAGACATTGCTGAGCGACGACCGCATTCACATCTGAGGCAGCCATTTTATTTTATTTTACATTTTTCATTATTCATTGAGAGTGCATTTGCTTAAAATACTGAACCAAATCCGTATCATAAGCATGCATTTTTAATTGTTTTTTTATATGCATTCTAATTTGAAAATGAAGTCCAATATTAAATTGTGATTAATGCGCAGAGATCTTATTTTACTGTACGCATTATAGATTTATGAAGAATAAGAATAATTTCAGACGATAATTCACATTAAGACTATTTTAAGAATATATATTGGCCGAAAAAGGAGAAGTAAGAGGAATTAAGACTTACTTATCATCTAGCTCCCAGCGCTCCAAGGATGCCACCTCGTCGAGAGCCTGCTTCCACATCTTAATCTTATCGTAATCCACTTCTCTCATGCCCACATGTCTAGGAGCACGTGGTAAGTATAAATCACATTATTCAAGATTATATTATCACAAGAGTAAATAATACTAACGAAAAATTGAGTCGCAGGATACTATTTAAAAGATAAAGATGATAAAATAATTTTCTAAATTAATTCCAGACATTATTAAGCGACCGCATTCACATTTGAGGCATCCATTTTATTTTATTTTACTTTACATTTTTCCTTATTCATTGAGTGCATCTGTTTAAAATACTTAACCAAATACATATCATATGCATGCATTTTAAATTGTTGTTTTTATATACATTTTAATTTGAAAATGAAGTCCAATATTAAATTGTGATTAATGCGCAGAGATCCAATTTTACTGTATGCATTATAGATTTTATGAAGGATAATTTTAATTTCAGACAATAATTCACATCAATACTATTTTAAGAATTTAGATTGGCCGAAAAAGGAGAAGCAAGACAAATCATCAAGACTTACTCATCGTCTAGCTCCCAGCGCCCCAAGGACGCGAACTCGACGGAAGCCAGATTCCACTTCTCAATCCCGATGTCATCCAGTCCGCTTCTACCAGGCCTGCCAAGAGACCATTTGTGTAGAATGTACCCCACCTCGTACGGTAGATCGCGTGGATCAATCTGATAGTATATTGGGAAGACACAGTGCCCCTGGCTTTTTCTGCACTCCAGCATTTGTACGACCTCGTCCAGGCACTCTTGGCTCCTAGCATAACCTCTGGAGAATATAGGGATTGAGATTCTAGAGCGGTTGATCACTTGTTGAGCGAAATCAACCATGTCTTCTCCCACCGCGATATCCTCGCCTCTGAAGACGAGAACCCCTGCATCCTTGAGTCTGTGGTAAAGGAGATCGGCAAAACCTCTCCTGGTGTCAGGCCCGAAATTCAAGAAAACATTGTAATCGGGGATTCCACCAACTAAATCAGACGAGCCCTCGGAGACGTCCGTGGTGATTGGTGAACTGCTGTCCTCCTTCAAACTTTGAAGGACGTGTGATACGATGCGCTCCATATCCCCATCTTGAAACCTGTCAAAACGGAAATATGATACCTGAGTAACCACAATCAACACATGCAAAGATTGGCATGAATCATTCTAATCAACACGATGAACTCCTACATTGAATTTCAAAAGTAACGGCTGCAACATGGAAGAAGATATTAAGCATCTTTCTCTCACGAGTCAGAGGCTACAACTATTTTAATCTTAATTTCATTTCTGGAAATATCCTTTTGCATTTTATTTTTTTATTCACTTTTATAATGATTACTCGTACAGTCCCACTTTTATAGAAGGGCACTATCATTTTCCATTTTTTCTCTGTTGAAAAACACTATGCAATTCTTCTTCTATTTTTTTCTTGGAGAGGGGCACATAAGTCTAAAAGGGGTATAAAGAAGCGGGGATAAAGGGGGCACGTGAAGACCCACCGATGAGATCGAACCCGGGACTTCTAACAATACTAACTGTACAAAACCCTCTGTCAAATGTAGTTCTAATTTCGCCTTCTTTGAAAGTCTCTTTTTCCCTTTCTATCCTTCTCAAGTTGCCTATTCATACTCTTCTTTGTGCAAACTTAGTATTTTTACTTGATTTCATTGACTTTCACGATCTGTGTTTTCCCTATATATTACTCCTCCATGCAGAAACTACAATACAATCATTCATTAGAAGCAAAAAAAAAAAAAAAAAGGTGTTGAGGAGGCTTGTTTTTCCTTTCGTTCCTTAATAATTCTTAAGTCTCATCCATGATCACCCATTATCTTAAATTTCTTTATTCAATTCCCTATCTATTGAGAATGAATCCCACATTGGACAATAAATAGAAAACGATTCTAGTTTATAAGAAAATGGTTACCACCAACTTATTAGCTTGAACTTTTTTCCAACCTCTTGTGGTCAGGTGAAATTTTCATATGGCATCAGAGCAATCGTGTGGACTCATATCATCCTAGGCCCGAGTGTGAAACTCGTAGCCTGTTATTCCTGTGATCGGATGAAAAATACTCGGCTTGTGATCAGTTGTCCCCCTGCCCGAGTGCAGAAAGAAAATACCCAGCTCGAGGTTAGTTATTGAGGACGGATGTTTAAAGACTCTTGCCAAGTGTGAACACTTTAGCACGTGAGGCGGATGTTGAGAATGAATCTCACATCGGATAATAAATAAAAACTATCTTATTTTATAAGAGAGTGGTCACCACCAACTTATCAGCTTGAACTTTTAGATTGGACATTGGCCCAATTTCTTGTGGGTCAGGTGGAATTTTCACATCATCAAATAGCAATGAAATAAAATAAATTGATTGCTATTTGAGTATTATTTGCTAGAATCTAATTAAGAATCCATCTTTAGGACAATCTTCTTCCACTTCATTCTAGTTGCTAGTTTGAACCCCCCGTACAGCCACAACTTCCATTACTTCAATAGATAAGGCGGTACAGCTTCCTCCACTACCACCAACTAGATTGCCAGCCTCATCTCGAGCTATAACACCATAACCAGCATCTCTTAGCGGGCAAATGGCGATGGCGGAGCTCCGGTGTAGTGACAGAGACGGGCAGAGGAAGCAATGGCACGAATGAATAATTTGATGGGGATATGAAATTCTCATTCACGCAATAAAACACAATATTAGTTTTCATTTAAAAAACAAGATCGGGCTTATATTTTTCTAACAAGTTCTCCAAGAGCTCGAATTGTCTGGGCCAACACCAAGTTTGACAGTTCCAATTTAGCATAATAATGGTCCTTTAGTAGGTAGTTCTGGCCAGCTACCACAACCATTTCCAGCACCCATATGCAAAGGAATCATCAACAAGATTGTCACTCCCTTTTTCCTGCTCACCACTACCACTCCCACCTTCATGTCTTCTCTTCCTTTCAATGGGTTTGTACTGCCACACATCTACTAATTACTTACCCTAGAGGTGCACCTAAATCTTGATCACCCTCGCCCTTGACTATCTATCTAGGTCCCACATTCTCTTCCACCTTCTTTTGCGTCATAGATAAATTCTTCATTTCTTTCTTCAGTTAAGAGGAACAATAGTTCTACACTCAGTCCATTATCCATCATCAGACGACATCTCCACTATATATGCCATTGCTCTCTTGCACTCTGTCCAAATAAATCATTAGTCCTCCCCTGATGAAGAGAGAAAGTCCTATCTATCTCATCCACGTATAACACCTACTCACTCCTAACTAATCTATGCCATCCCTTCCTGTTGGTTCCTGATAACTACTCACTTCTACCATCATGTTCTTGTATACATTCCTGTATAACATAAGATAATCCTTGTGCAGCTTCCTCCCCACTAATCTTCCCATTATAGTCTCTATGTTCTCCACATTTTCCTCCTCATGGTTTTTTCCTGAATGACTGAGACTTGTTAACCTTATCTACAAACTCCCACCCATCTCTTCCTTAGTAATATTTTGAACTTATACATGTTCATTCTTTTCCGGTCCTTCCCTCAATCCACCTTATTTAAGGTAACTTCCTTAGTCCTATTCATGGAAGCTCTAAGCCAAGCCCCATATGATTTATTTTCCTAGATAATCTATTATTGCACAACTTCCCTATGTGAGCAATCCTTCCACATTTGTAAAAGAGAGATGAAATCCTTCATACTCAAACTCAATCGAGCACCCATCTCCTTCCAACCTCAAAACCCATGCCCCTGGCACTAGAGGCTCTATAACATGAAATTCTGCTCGCAATCTCATAAAACTCTTACACGTATCATCAACAATAACATCCTTCACCTCCAAAGCCTTTCCAAGCTTCTGACCGAAAATCAAAGCATTTCCTTTGTCATCTGATTAAGAGCTAATCCATGAATCTAAACCCATAAACTAACAAGATCCCGGTCTATATCCTCCAATCTTTTATCAGGTTGCTGGGGTTTTAGATTCAAACAATGGCCATCAACCATATTACTATCCTTGAACTCAAAGAGAAACAGATTTTTCCCCAACATTGACATTTTTATTTCATCATACTCACTCCAAGACCAACAAACAAACCTGATACAGTACCTTAACTTATCTTCCTTTCAGACACTACTCTACCTATAAGGGCAATCTTTAGCTCGGAACAACAATTAGCAGCTTCTAGAATGGCTACCTCTAATTGAACCATCCTTCCTTGACTAAGGGAAAACAAAGCCTCCGTTAAACTCTGTTTTAAGCTAGTTCTCTTCACGTCGAAGCAATGACCTCCCTTTCTACACTGTACTCCACAATGACGAACAAAATGATTACAAATTATGAAAGATGAAGACATAAAAACTGCAAAGTAAACTCTCATTGTGGTAGTATCCTCTGCGCCACCAGAACAAACAGCTAAAATCAAGCACTTTAGGATGTGGAAATCCGGAAAACAATGCAAGAAGAAGACAACTGATAAAAAATTTACAAATGCTATGAAAAATACAGGACAAAGCTCTTCAATTTTGAAACAGTATCGTCCACCTATCAATCCTTGCATCGGCGAACAAGCAATTGAATTGGACAGTTTGATGTGAAATGCTTTGCAGGATTGTGATGTGAGAACTAACTACTAACGATAGGGTACTCCGATGATTCTGAATTCGATCGGCACCTCCAGGAAAGGAATTACAAAGGACAGGATGCTGATTGTTTGTCTCAATAATAGTAGTAGTAGTAGTAATAATAATAATAATAATAATAATAATAATAATAATAATAAAAGAACACCTAGATACAGGTTAGGAACGAAGAAAATGCAAAGAAGAAATACCGAGACTGATGAATTTTGACAGTCATGGTTGTTGTAGGGCAGTTCCCCAGAAATGGAGCCAAGAAAGCTGGTTGAACGCTCTCATGGGTCGAGAGAAAATTCTCTCTAGAAAGCTAGAGAGAGAGCTAGAGAGAGGAGTACTCAGTGCCAATCCTAGGTATATGATGTGATATACAAAAGGGGAAAAATCCATACATTATTAAGCTACTGTATTTTGTATTCCTTAATTGCTAATAAAAACATCACAGTTAAGGCTCCAAATTTTTTAATTCTACATTTTTCTTTGTTCATCCAGTGCATTTATTTAAAATACTTAAACCAACTACATATCATATGCAGTCATTTTTTTAATTATTTTTTATATAGTTTAACATGAAAATAAACTCTCATGTAAATTTGTAATTAATGTAGAAATCCTATCTTACTGTAAGCACCTTAGATTTATGACGAATAATTTCTTAACAAAATTCACTTCAAGATTACTTTAAGAATTGCGTACTAGCAAAAAAGGAGAAGTAAGAGGAATCGGTATTTACTGTTTATCAAGTTCCCAGCCCTTCAAGGATGCAACATCGTGGAGAGCCCGCTTCCAGACCTCAATTCTACCGGGATAAACTTCTTCGTCATGAATGGTAAAAATATATCCAAATTTACCCATATGATTTCTTATATCTACTGGATCAATCTGATAGTATATTGGAAAGACCCTGCGCCCCTCAGTTTTTCTGCACTCCAGCATTCCTACAACCTCATCCAGGCGTTGTTCGCTCCCAGCATATCCATTGGAGAATATAGGGATGTAGATTTTAGAGCGCTTCATTGCTTGAAAAGCAAAACCATCTATCTCTTCTCCCACAGGTATGTCCTCGTATCTGAAGACGAGAATCCTTGCATTCTTAAGTTTGTCATAGAAGGGATTGACAAAGTCTCTTTCGATATCTGACTCAAAATTCAAGAAAACATCATAATCATAGGTTCCCTTAACTGGAGATGAGCCTACAGGAACATCCATAGTGATTGATGAAATGTCCTCCCTCAAACTTTGAAGAACATGCGAAACGATGTGCTCTATACGCTCACCGTATCCAGAAGACCTGTCAAAGTGGAAACATGCTGCCTAAGTAACCGCACAATCAACACATGCAAGGTCGGAAAAGAATTAGTCTAGTTGAGCACAATGAACTCTGCTCCTCTATAATTACACTACACTTCTATGTATGGTTGGAAAAGGAGTTACTCACCCTTACTAAATTTAGTATGTGCACTTAAAAAATAATTTGAAGATTCGTGTTGGTTTAAATAATTAATTACCAATTCTTTTCTTCTTTAAATCCATAGTTATGATTTGTAAGGTTTTCATATATTAATTTATTATCCATACTATGGTATTGTATATGCAAGAAGGTGTTAGTTTTCTTCTCACTTTTATTTTCCAAAATGTTCATATACTTATTATATCTCAATTTATAATAGCCAATAAGTAAGGGTCCTAATCTCATTTGCACTTTCTGAAATTATTCATTACACGTGAAGTTCAAATTTTAATTAATACAGTTTTCCTTATTTGTCAAGTACATTTGCTTAAAATACTCGACCAAATACGTATTTATTGTATATATGCATGCATTTTTTAAATATTCATATAAATTTCTACATGACAAAAAAAAATCTCATGTTAATTTGCGTTTAATGTTGACCAAAAAAGTTTTTTTGTGTTTAATTTATAATTATTATATTACAGGATGCATTTTACATTAGTCTAAAAGTTATATTGGCCAAAAAAGGAGAAGCAAGAGGAATCAAGATTTACCACTGATCAAATTTCCAGCCCTTCAAGGATGCGACCTCGAGGAGAGCCTGCTTCCATATCCCCATCCTAACGGGATCTACTCTATCATAAAAATAAGGATTGCCCCCCACATGACATATTATTTTGTTTGGATCAGTCTGATAGTATATCGGGAAGATCCTGTGCCCTTGGCTTTGTCTACACTCCACCATTCCTGCAACCTCATCCAGGCACCATCTGTTCCTACCATAACCTCCGAAGCGACTGCTAGCATAATCTCTGGAGAATACAGGGATGAAGATTTTAGAGCGCTTCATCGCTTGAGGAACAAAATCAATCATCTCCTCTCCCACGGGAACATCCTCGCCTCTGACCACGAGAACCCCTGCATCCATAAGTCTGTGGTAGAGGAGATCGGCAAAGTCTCTTTCAATATCAGGTCCGAAATTCAAAAAAACATCGTAATCACGAATTCCTTCGACTAACGATGAGCACCCGGAGACATCCATGGTGACTAATGAACTATCCTCCTTGAGACTTTGAAGAACATGAGAGATGATGTGCTCTACATCTCCATCATCAAACCTATAACAAAACGAAAACATGCCTGAGTCGGCTACACCACGTGATAATACTTACATGGTGTCATGTCACCAATAATTAAATCAAGCCAAATAAAATGACTTAATTTAATTGGTTGGTGTCACCACGTGACATTACAAGACTTTCTCCTCTCAAGGAGAGGGAGCAAACAAATTCCTCAGCATCTTGGGCTGAATAGGGGATAATAGATACAGACGGACATAAATTCTTAGGTGATCACACCTCATTAGGTGGCGTGAGAAAGCACCAATTAAAATATGATAAATGAGCAAATTAGTATTAGTCACCCAAGCAGTTATCATAATTAATATTACTTAAAGTAATTTGATTGGTTCTTCCTCACCACATCATTATGAGGCGTGACCATCTAAGTTTTTTCGGCATATATAAATGCAAATAACAACAGTCAAAATAATGATTATTACATTCTATATAATCTGGCCACGATTCAATGATTTAAATCAGATTATTATCAGTATTGGCCGGAGACGGACAAAGCAGGAGGAATCGAGATTTACCCAAAATAAACTTCCCAGCCCTTCAAGGATGCGACCTGGCGAATAGCCTTCTTCCATAACTCAATTCTGTCGGGGTCGGTCCCATCTCTCTCATGCTCGGTGAAACTATATTTGAAGGGACTCATCTGATTTCGTATATCATGCGGATCAACGATATAGTATATAGGGAAGAGCCACTGCCCCTGGCTTTCTCTGCACTCCAGCATCTGTGCCAACTCGTCCAGGCACTGTTTGTTTTTAGCATAATCGTCAGAGATTAGAGGGATGGAGATTCTAGAGCGTTTGATTGCTCTACGAAGAGAAGAGGAGATATCTTCTCCCATGCCGAGTTCCTCGCCTTTGACGACGAGAATCCCTGCATCCTTAAGGCTGTGATAGAGCTCGTCAGCCACAACCCGGCGACCGAAGCCATTGAAACTAAAGAAGACATCGTAATCGTAGGTTCCTACAGCCGAAGATGAGTCCTCGGAGACATCCATGGCGATGGGACAACAAAGGATGGGGTGCGCGCTGCGTGAATGACAATTTGGCCTACTTTTCCAAGAAAGACCAAATAATGACATTGATTAAACACCACCATCACTTATATCTGCTTTTTTTTTAAAAAAAAATTACTCTTTTATGTCATTAACTCTTTTTTTTTCGATCCGTATCATTACGGCCACAACTAATCCCGGCCCGAACCAAATGAGACCATTAAAAGTAAAACTCTTTCAAATTTAATTCTCTCCATCAATCCATTTAACCTATCCTCAAATTTTAGCTTCTTTTTGTCCACTGTGGGAGGGTTCACAGTTGACTAAATAAAGGGGAAATTACACCAATGGTACATTTCCTTTATGATTTGTTTCATAATGGTGCATTTCCCTTTTTTCGTTACAGTTTGATACATTTCCTTTATAGAATGTTTCATAATGGTACATTTCCTTTTTTTCGTTACAGTTTAGTACATTTCCTTTCAAAA